>CM033321.1:53365314-53631760 GCA_019359835.1 Pharus latifolius
TTTCTAAGCTCCTTTTTATACTTCGTCAAGAGGCATCAATTGCTTCATCAGAGGGATGTTTGGTGGTTGCAAGCGGTTGCTATACACCAGTTATGATGTGACGGTTATGGATAACCACACGTTCATTCTTCTAAACAGTTAAGAGAGACTCATATTACCCTGGGAATAACATTATGTATTTGGTCAGAGAGCGGTTATGGTCTAGCATAACTGCTTCACTCTTGGACCGTGGTAGGTAAGATAAGTCTCGACTAAACTTTCCTTTCTTGATTCAAAGGTATTTCCAAGCTTAATATTTGTCTTAATTCACTATCATGGTAAGGATGAAGAAACTACTATCAATTTCCTTGTAAAGAGGATTAAAGATAACTCTCTTATTGTTTGGTCGCGTACTGGCTGTGACCATGTATTGGGGATTTCCACGTCTCCGTGACCATAGTGTTCGCGGGTAGCGACCATGGACTCTATGACCTTAAATAATGCAATCATAGGAGTCACAATCACAAACATTGAGACCACAGATACTACGTTAGCGTAATGATTATCTGTGATGGGCCTTTGTGTTTGTTTGACAAAATGGGCTGGATTATGTCCATAAGATATTGGACTATCACATGATCTCTCACCGTGGTCACCTGCGACCACCAAAAGGCACAAACAAATAAGTTGGGTAATAATCTCCATCACATTTAAACTCAAAGTCAATTTCATTTGAGTGAAGAGTGTTTCAATTCATCTTATTACATCATCCAAGCATTTCATACATGTAAGTTCAGAGTTGTAATGCAAGAATTGAGGAACAGAGTGAGTGAAAGAGAAATGGACATCAAGTGCCTATTGCTGCTGAAAGATGTTAGCCAAGCTGGTGAAGAAGATGCCAAGGAGGACTGGTCGTGGTCGTCGTAGTGGATGGAGTGATTGAGGTCATCGGAGTGTCGAGGTGTCATCGAAGACGCCGAAGTGGTCGTGTCCCGAGGAGGGAGCTGGTCGTTGTTGGCCCACATGATGTGGTTGACAAGGAGGGAGCTGGTGTGGTTGAAGTCGCCGGAGAGGAGGCCGATGATGACCAAAGTCGTTGGAGCGATTGAGTGGTCGCTGCGGTGGCGAGGTCGAAGCTGTGGTCGCATGGCTGTGGAGGTGGTTGCCAGAGAGCTGCGACCGTAGTCAACGAGGAAGACGAAGAAGAATTTGGTCGTGGGTGGTGGAGTGGTTTTGAAGAGCGAAATCGAGGGCGTGTGAGGCACGGCACGGCGGATCTGGAGAGATCCGAGCATGGAGGAACCAAGGGGCGGTGGGGACTATGCAGGTGCGTGGCGCAACGGCAAGAAATTGGAGGCGGTGGCGGGCACGTCGGATCTGGCAAACGGAGGCGGCGGTGATGAATCCGTCGCTGATGAAGATCTAAGAGGCACGCCGTGTGGTGGTGCCGAACGGAGGAGAGGCGGCGCATGATTGGAGTGGAGGCAGGCTGTGGCTTTTGGGAACGGATCCCAGCAGATCTGGCTCGGATCGGCAAGGGAAGAACAGAAAAGAAGAAGAAGAAGAGAGGAGGAGAAAGAAGAAGGGGAAGGATGAGGAAGAAGCAGAGAGGAGAAGAAGCCGGCTTTGGGCCGGAGATGGACAGAGGTGTGGAATACTTTGGGGGGGAGGCAAAAAAGAAGCTCCACTGTCGACTACGGCCTGGCGGCTGGTGGCGTGGTCGACGGAGGTGAAGATCGCTAGTGGTATGAGAGAGAAAAGAAGGGCAAAATACAAAAAACTAGGCTCAGTTGAAAATTGCGACCGGCGGCTAGGGTATAGCCAAAATTAGGCAATTTTTGCAAAAAGATCCTTGGAAGATTTAGAAATTACAACAAGATCCTTCTGAGTTAGGGTTTTGGTTTATTTGTGTCTTGGCTATTTAGAGAGATGGGTGCTTGAGGATTTAGAAATTTACAGGAAGGCTCTTGGCTTTTTGGTTTAGGAATTCCGGGTTTTTTGGTTTAGGAATTCCGGACCCCTGGAGACTCCAATTTCGGCACGGTCAGTTCCTATGCGTCTGTAGAAATGCGTGCTTCTGTCTAGAATCGACTGAGGGTCAGATTTAGTCGATGAGACATGTTCCATTAGCCAAAATCTACCCAAATCGTGTCTGCCTACAATAAAATCACAAAACGAATAATCTGATCGATTTGACGATAAATATATATAAGATTAATGCAAATGCCACCTTATATGAATAAAATGTGCATGAACGAGAGGGAAAATATATGGAAATATGCATAGATATGACGACTGTCAATCTGTGATAAAAAAAATTACAAAGCAAGTAATCTAATCGATTTGGTGACAAATCTAGAGTATCTATGTAAATGATGAGATACATGACTAAATTGTGCATAACCATGGGGCAAAATAGATGGAAAAATCATGAAAATTAGACAAATATCAATTGGCTAACAATTTATGCAAGAACCTATATGTATTTTGGTTATTTCCTAAGGTTTTGGATGAGGAAGGGTATGCTTGCAAATAGTTTCCAACACTTGATGATTATGATGGGTAGTAATGCAACTTTTAGAAAAATGACAAGGACCTAGATTGCAAAATGGTTATTCAGTAGGGCTTGGATGGAAGGGCTTGTTTGCAAGTTTTTTAGTACTCTGAGGGCTAAAATGCAATTGACATGAATGCACGGTGACCATGAATGTAATGTAGCAAAAATGATAGGGCCATGAATGCAACAATGGTCACTGATGCAATTAAATATAATATTGAGGTTCTAGATGCCAATATGGTGATGCATGACAATCATACATGGGTCTAAATGAAGTTGCAATGCTTTGGGGCTCAAGACTGAAAAGGGGCTTATTTAGGAAAGGACCTTATTATCATTTCACTATCACTCTTATACAAAATATGGGCACTTTAGCAGTTAGTTCCTTTGAAATGGTTTAATTATGAAAATGGTCTCACTTAGATGGAAAATGTAGGAACTTAGTTGAAAGAAGCCTTAAATGAAAAGATTTTCACAGTTACTCTACCATCAAATATGGGTGTTTCCATGATCTTATTCACCAACATAAAGTAGCAAAATGGGACCTATTTCACATAAGATGATAGTTTTAAAGGTTAATTTTCAAAAATGACCATATAACAGTTTTGAAAACACTGATGATATGCTAAAATCAAGATGCAAAATACTACCTAGACAGCATGTGCATCAAAGTTGGGATGATGATTTGTCTAGGTCAAAATCTGAAACAAGCTCAGAATCAAATTTGGACTGAGTGAAGACTAGGATTGAGTCAAAATTTGGTGTGTGTGGGCGGGGTCAAAACAAAAATTTGGGGATGTGATAGTATGGCTGTAGGATTGAGAGTATAGGTGGAGTCTCGTCCGAAGATAGCAAGGAAGGCCAAATAATTATGGACATTATGTAACACCCTGAGTTTAGGGTGAAAATTTTTTCTTTCTTAAAAAATCATGCATGCATATGTCTCTTCTAGATCAGCCAAATCAGCCCCAGCTTTATTCTATTCTAGGCCCAAAATCTTAAAATCTATCTTGTAGACCCAAATCAAGATCTGACTTTTCAGATTTGATCTACTAACTATCCTGAGTATAAAACCCTTCAGAACCAAGATTCAATTCCATCTTTAACTCCCAGATTTATCAACTCCTTTCTGTTTTCGAAAACAGAAATATATTATATTACCCCAAATACCCTAAGTTTCAAAAATTCAGATTTAATCAAAATCTTGGCCAAGTTCAGACCAAATTATATTAGGATTATGATCAAGGGTACCTGTCGCGCCCCGAGACTGGGACAACGACTACTCCTGTAGAGACCTAGCTCGCTGCAGCTAGTCCCAAACTACAAACCTTTGACTTCCCAGGATGAGTCAAACACAGGAGTATATTACATTGCAACAGAGTACTCACAAAATATTAAGCAGTGTGGCCTGCTGGCCTTAATATTACATAAAGAGGATTACAATGCCTACAAGGCATTCAGGGTTTAACAAAATATTTAACTACGCAGCAGAAGATAGGTGACCCTCCCACAAAAGAAGTTGACGGCAGAACAACACACTTCAGGGTTCTGGCGGAACTGATTCTCCTCCCTCTGGATCCACGTAGTACTCCGTGCCATCATCTTGATCAAAGTAGGCTCCATCTATTGAGTTGAATGTTGCAAGGGTGAGCACTTACGTACTCAGCAAGTCATAGGTAAGAGTAGATACATATAGTAGTGATGATATGAACCTAGACTAGTCAAGAATTATGGATATTTGTAAAATAATCTTTTCCTTTCATACCTCATCTCATGGCAGCACTTTTTATAATATAACATCATCAATCATATTCACTAGATTATAGCACTACCGCGACACGTCGACACACGACAGCCCATGGCAGCACTCCTTATCATGACAACACATGTCATTTGGGTAATCTTGATTTAAACATATTTTATTTAGAAAATAGTACTTGTGTCACACCCCGTGGATTTAATCCACCGCAGCAGACTCCTATAAAACCCGGGAGCTCAGAGTATTCGAATACGTTTTTAACTCTGCAGAGAGGTACCAATTTACCCGCAAGATATTCCACTTTCAAACCTTTCCTATCATAACAAAATGATTGGACCCCTGACTCACTTCATACTGTGAGCGGCAAGGTGGAAATAACAATAACTTTTGTTATGTTTTACTCACAATTCACCCCCGACCCTGTGGCTCTCAGCGAGGCACAGTTGTGGCAGGTTGTATCCAAACCTCCACCCCTTTGCTTATTCCCATTACTGGGTCAGCGTGCTTGATCACCTTCAGTGATATGTGTGGGAGCCGCGCTCCGTGTTTATCGTGCATCACTACACATCTCATGCAGGGGTTTCATGTGCGATCCACATAATTACTTGTTCAGGCCTGTCCCATACCAGGCTTGCGGTTAGCACGTTGTTCATGCCACTAGATGCACAACACAAGGTTCTAGTCCTTATAAGCCAATGACCAGACCATCCACAACCCTGCACCTTCAGTGCCTGCATTCCTTTGCAGTCTAGCACCTCCAGTGCTACAGCCATCCATACCATTTTTCTGGTCACGGCTAGGGGTTTTATTTCATGAATATAAGTATATAGATACATATAATAATTCATGGCTCAAAACTTGTTTATTTCACATTTCACAGATAACCAGTCTAGTACTGCCAATTCATAAATCAACCATTCTCAATCGTTCACATGCAATATTGCCTATATTCAAGGTTATGTTTTAACAACATTTAAAATATAGGTTCAAGATGACCAAGGATATGACTTGCCTTCCGCGTCGTAAAATACAGCAGTCGATGACGGGTCAACAGCAAAATCTTCAAAGTCAGCTTCTGAATCTGCTCGACGACAAACAATCACACAATAATTACGTTTAATATTAAAATGTTTTATGACTTATATGCAGAAATGCACAACAAGCATGATTGAACTAAACTGGAGATAAGTTGAACTGCAAACTGAACTGAGTCGAGATTCTAGGGTTTCAAGGAATTTGGGCTAAGGATGGTGATTAGATAATCTTAGGGTTTCAGGTTTGCAATAGGGATAACAATTTTGTGACTGGTTTAATCAAAACAGCGAATGTCAACAGATCGACATTCGGATCAAGGCTTGGACATAGCTTTAAGAAAAGCTAGAGTGCTTATCTCAAGTTGTGGTAGTAGAAGAAAATGTAGATCACAACTCTACAAATTCAGTGGACAAAGTGGATTTCAAATTATACAACCAGAAGTGGGTAAACAAGGTCAATGCCACTGGCTGACAAGCTCTGGCATAGAGCTGACAATGCCAAAAACTAGGGCTTAGCATAACTTTTGATCTGGAGCTCCAATTGATGCACCATTTTGTCTGGGAGGTAGGCTTGAGTAACAGGAACAATTAAGTCAACAGGATCTAGGGCAAGAAATGACTGGAAAGCAAGAAATTTGATGATGAACAGAGATGAACTGGCTGCACTAGATCAGTTCTGGACAAAAACTTGGCAAAGCTATATCTTCCAATCTAGGCCGATCTAGGTGTTGAGCTAGAAGACAAAAATACTCAGGAGGCTAAGGCACATCTAAATGACAAGGTTTCGAGGGCTGAAATGGCCGGGAACACTTCTCCGGTCATCGGCGCCGGAGAAGAAACGCTGCTGATTGGGGTTTTCTGCTACAGGCAACAAGAACTTAATTCATTGCTTGGAGAGCATCTAGGAGGTATAGGGAAGCTTCTGGTACAATTGTATTGGCCGGAGGATCACTGGAGAAGCCTGGCGACGATCGCCGGTTTTCTGGTGAAGCTCGGTTTAGGGAAAAGGTTCGATTCTTGCTTAATTTCGAAACCCAACTTCACAGGCTTGCTTGATTTGGCTTACTGATAAATTTTGATTACAGATTCGAAAGCTAATTTGGAGTAATTCGAGCTACATTGCCGGAACAGGGCATTTAGCAATCCCGGCGATCACCGGCGATAAGGTGCAAGGTAATCCAATTAGATGATACAGCACAATCAGGGAGATTAGGGAAACTTACTGATGCGGTTAATTTGACAGGAGGTGCTGCGTAGTGTGCTGGCACCGTGAAGCTCTTCGACAGCTCGCCGGAGAAGACGACTGCAGCGGTGAAATTTGGAAATTGGTTAAGTCCTGGTGATGTGTGGAGAAGCTGTTGCACACAGAAGCGTTTAAATAGGTCAGGCAAAGATGGCGAAGGGGAACAACGAAGAGATTGGTTGCTGTGACTTGTCTGGTTGCGTGCAGGAGCAGCAGCGGCGAAGACACAGCAAGAGCGGTGATGCGACGGCGACAAGCTTTCAACTGATCACAATGTCGCCTCATCGGGACCTGGCAAAGCTTGTAGCAAGCGGTGGCAACAAGTACTGGCGCGGCGAGGCTACGTGGCGATGGATTGCTGACAAAGTCGCTGCTGGTCGCGCGCGGGAGCAAGCACTGGTCGTCGACGTAGCAGCGGTCTTGCCACGGCACCAGCTGGAGCGAGGACACGTGCGCACTGGCATGCACGATCAAGTTGCAGGCGAAGCTTCACCGGCGGCGGACGTGCACGGCGCAAGGAAGCAAAACACGGCGAGGCTTCTGGTCGTGTACAGCAGTATACGGCCTGGTCGAAATTGGACTGAATTGCAGTTTTAATTCTTTGAGTTTTGGACTGAAATGCAAATCTGGAGATTTGGTAGGTTTAAACTGAAATTGATTTCACTAATCTGGTAGATTATATTCAACCGGATATTTGGCAAAGGTAAATGATAAAATTTGACACATTTGAATAGTTTTTGATACAAACTGAAAATAGGGTAATTTAGGGTAAAACAAGATTTAAGTTTTGTTGATTTCGAATTCTGGCATTTAGGGTTCGATTTTGATATCTGCACAGAAGAGAAACTTGTGGCAAATAGCATTTTGAGAAGATTTGCTAAAGAAATTCTGAATTTGGAGTTAATCTGGAGATTTTAGCCTTTCTGGGTTTTCAGATCTCAGATAAGGACTAATTTGCGATAACTCTTGGACTGATTTGTGAAAAGAGTCTAAATGGTAAAATCTAGCTGTCAACTTTTTAGATTAAGGTATTGACATACCCATGATTATATTCCAGGAATAATCTAGTCTGAACTTGGTCAAGATTTTGATTAAATCTGTATTTCTGAAACTTAGGGTTTTTAAGTAATATAAGGTATTTCTGTTTTCGAAAACAGAAGAAGTTGATAATTCTGGGAGTTAGAGATAGAATTGGATCTGGGTTCTGAAGGCTTTTAGATTCAGGATAACTAATAGATCACATCTGAACAATCTGATCTTGATTTGAGGTCACATGATAGATTTTGGAGATTTTAGGGCTTGAGATAGATACTGATCTGGCTATTACTACAGATACATGCATGCATGCTATTGATGAAAAAGGAAATTTTCACCCCTAACTCAGGGTGTTACAGTACCTTAATCCAAAAAGTTGACAACCAGATTTCATCATCTAGACCCTTATCACAAATCAGTCCAGATTGTATCGCAAGTTAGTCCTTTTCTGTTTTTCCGGAACCTGAAATGGCTAAAAGCCACAAATCATCTCCAAATCCAAATCTAATTTAGGGAACACCTCCCAAATGCTTTTTAACACAAAATCTTCTTATATGAGTATCTCAAAATCAAATCCTAAATCCCAGAATTTCAGCATTTGACAAAATCTAGATTCCAGATACTCTAATTTACCCTATTATCAATTTCACTCAAAAACCATTCAAATGTTTAAAATTTCATCTTCTATCTGTGCCAAATTATCTGTTAAATTAAGTTTGCCAAATCAATAAAATCAAATTCAACCCTAATCATCCAAATCTCCAGATTTACAAATCAGCCCAAAGCCAAGAATCAGAATTTGCAAATCAACCCTTTTCTTCTTTTTCAGTCCTTTTTCGACCAGCCCTGGTTGTTCCTTTCGACCAGTGCTTCCGTGGCCGTTCGACTGGAGCTGCGCCGTGCTCCCGCACCGTGTTACCTCGCCGCCGGCCAGAAATTCTTGTCGCTTGTGCTCGTGAGCGATTGTGCCACCCCGTGCACACGTGACCTTAGCCAGAACCCCGCCATAGCAGTGCTGCGACTGGAGGATTTTCGTCTGCGCCTCAGCTGCATTTTCGCGCGCGCCCGTGAAGACACATTTTGCATGTTCTTACGTGTCGTTGCCGAAGCTGCGTCGCTGCCTCCACATCTGTGCCGTCCCAAATCAAGTTCCAATGCGCCCCGACTGCTACTGGCAAAGTTGTTGCACCGTCTGCGCGCCGTCGCATCACCATTCACCACTGTCGCGCCTGCGCCTGGCCAGTCAAATCACCGGTGCCAATTCCCTTGCTATTCCCTCCTTGCCAGCTTCACCCCTGGCCTATTTAAGCAACCCAACACCCTGTATCATCTCCACTTCACTAGAATTTGATTAAGTCCCAAATTTCTTCACCTTCGTCTTCTTATCTGGCGAACTCAGCATGGAAGCTCACGGTGCCAGCTTCAACCATTGCACCATTTGCCAAATTGACACCACCAGTGAGTACCTCTCATCTCCCTCATCGTTCTGTAGCATCCAATCGAGCTCCGGTGGACCTCATCGCCGGTAATCGCCGTAGATTGCAAATGCCCTGTTCCTCTAATCAAATCCACTCCAGTCCAAATTAACCTTTTTTGTAGTAGAACAAAATGCTCAGTAGCTTAATCTTAACAAACCTGTTCATCCAGAATTTGAATTCAAGTTGTATCTTGTGTTTTCTGTTCTTCGTGCACCGCCGTGAACACCTCATGTCACCGGCGAGCTCCACTCCTTCTCTGACCAAATCAACTGCACCAATACACTCCTTGTATCCTGTAGATGGTGTAGCCGAGCTTGATCGACCTACATTACCTTGTATCGCCCTTGCCTCTTTTACCATCTTCTTCGAGTCCGGTGTCAACGCCGACGAGCCTCGAATCACAACCTCAGGCAAATTCCATCCTCCAGCACCTTCAGCACCACTCCAGGATCATAAACTCTCAATCAATTTCTTGATTCATCCATCCTAGCTCATTGTCGTCGTAGCTCGCCCTTGTTCTTGGAAGCTGACGACTTTGACCTCGCCGTTCGCCGTCGTCCGGTCATCAATTCCAAATTAACTTCGCCAGCAGATTTTCCGTGACCTCACTTATCAATTTGACAAAGTTAGCAAAGAAGTGCATGAGAGAATCGATCAAATACTCAAGCCCTAGAATCTGGCCATGCACTGACATTCAATTCACTGTGTCCAGGGACCTCCTTGCAAATCTCTGAACTCCTGGACCTTTCTGTGAAAATCCACTTTGTCAAATAGCTGCCTTATGTCTTTGTGCACCTAATGCCTTGATTAAAACCTGTTTTTTCCACTAAAAATCCTCAGAACCATGCCAATGCCATTCTTTGACAATGTCAATCCTTGTCAGTCTATGCCAGCCAGTGGCATTGGCCTTGTTTACCCACTTCTGGTTGTGCAATTTAGAAACCACTTTGTCCACTGAATTTGTAGAGTCGTGATCTACATTTTCTTCTATTGTCACAGCTTGAGATAAGCTCTCTAACTTTCCTTGAAGCTATATCAGAACCTTGAACCGAATGTCAATCAGCTGACATTCACTGTTTTTGAACAAACCAGCCGTGGACTTGATGTCCTTATTGCAACCTTGAAACCCTAAGAGCATCTAACACCCATCCTTAGCCAAACTCCTTGAAACCCTAGAATCTCGACTCAGTTCAGTTTGCAATCCCAATCATCTTCAGTATCGTTCAGTTATTCTTCTAAGCATATCTGCATATAGATCATAAAACATTTTAATATAGTTAGTAATTATTATATGCTTGTTTGTCGCCGAGCAGATCCAGAAGCTGAGTTCGAGGACTTCGCTGTTGACCCGACATCAACTGCTGATTTTTACGACGCGGAAGGCAAGTCATATTCTTGAACATCTTGAACCTATATTTTAAGAGTTCCTATAACATATCCTTGAATATAAATAGTATTGCATGAGAAAGAATAATTGAGATATGAATTGGCAATACTAGGATGGATGCCTATTGAGATGTGAAATGTGAAATGAACAAGTAATGAGCCATGAACTATTATATAAGTATATATTTATATTCATGAAATAAAACCCTTAGCTGTGACCAGGTCTTTTGGTCTGGAATAGTCTTTTGGTTTTCTGGTATGGAATAGTCTTTTGGAATGGAATGGTGGTACTAGCACAGGATGTGCAAGCACTGGATGTGCATGGTTATGGATGGTCTGGTCACTGCATATAAGGACTAGAACTTTGTATTGTGCGTCTAGTGGCATGAAAAACGTGCTAACCGCAAGCCTGGTACGGGATAGGCCTGAACAAGTAGTATGTGGATCACACATGAAACCCCTATATGACACTTACACGATTTACACGGAGTGCAGCTCCAACACATATCACATGATATGATTACACGCTGACCCTGAGTGGGAAGATGCCAAATAGTGGGGGTTGTGTAACCCCGCCACAACTATGGTTTCTGAGTGGAACCACAGGGTCTGGGGTGAATTGTATGTGAAACATGGCAAAAGTTCTTGTTATCTCCACCTTGCCACTCACACATGGTTGTGAGGAAGGATCTAATCATATTGATAGGATGGGCATGAAAGTGGAATATCTTGCGGGTAAATTGGTACCTCTCTGCAGAGTTAAAACATATTCGAATACCCCGAGCTCCCGGGTTTATAGGAGTCTGCTGCGGTGGATTAAATCCACGGGGTGTGACAGAAGTATGTTTTCTAAATAAAATTTGATAAGTCAAGATTACCCAAATGACATGTGTTGTCATGATAAGGGGTGCTTCCGTGGGCTGTCGTGTGTCGACGTGTCGCGGTAGTACTATAAATAGTGGAACATGAATATGATACTATGCTATGAAAGTGCTGCCATGATATGTGACATAAAGGAAAAGACTATTTTACAAACATCCACACTTCTTGACTAGCATAGGTTCATATCATCCCTACTATATGTATCTACTCTTACCTATGACTTGCTGAGTACGTAAGTACTCACCCTTGCAACCTACAAATCAGTAGATGGAGCGTTCCATGATCGAGATGAAGGCGTGGAGAACTTTGTGAATCCAGAAGGAAGAGAGCCAGTTCTGCCAGAGCCCAGATGTGTGTTGTTCTGCCGTCAACTTCTCACTGTGGGAGGGTCACCTATCTTTTGCTGTGTAGTTGTTATTTTGCTAGACCATGTATGCCGCGAAGGCATTGTAATCTCCTTATGTTGTATTAAGGCCAGCAGGGCACACTGCTTAAATATTCTGTAAGTTTTTCTGTTGCAATGTGAATATACTCCTGTGCTTGACTTATCCTAGGAAGTCAATGATATGCATGTATGAGACCAGCTACAGCGAGTTGGGTCTCCACGAGAGTAGTCATAGTCCCCTGGTCGGGGCGCGACACATTAATATTAATCATCAAATTAATGGTTGAGACTTAGTGATAGTGTCATAAAGCTAATATTATTTGTTTTAAAGTATCCTATAGCTGTGGAGTGTTTTGGGATACGATTTCCCAAATAGATCATCTTTGGAGCGTTCAATAGTAAAAATTTCTTTTCTTATTTGTTGAATCTATTTAATTCAATTCATAAATTAGACGACCAACTTTTCTCTTTTAAAAATAGAGGGATCAAATTGAACATTCGAGAAAAGTAGATAACAAAAAATGCTATTTATCTATCTCTATCTATCTATCTATCTATCTATCTATCTATTATTATTATTATTATTATTATTATATAAAATATGAAAAATGAGAGGCACCACATTTGTTTTGAAGCCTAAAAATTCTCATATTAATCCAAAGAAAAAAAGAAAAGACTTTTCATAATATATAACCAGATTCTTTTTAAGACTTATAATGGATATAACTCTTGATATATATGTAAATAGTTTTTTAAAATATGATATTAATGATTTGTGCAATTTTTTTAGAAGCTAATCTACAAGTGATAATATATGTTGCACTCTGTTGGCAACACACCTTGGAATCAGCTCCTCTAAATAAAGGAGTTACTGCACATGTATGTTATATATTTTTTATTGCATCAAATAACAATGATCATAATTGATCTTTTAATAAAAGAATCAATATATTTTGTGTTTTTTAGTTTTTGAAATATTTAAATTGCTCGATTTAATTCATCTATTGCATAATCCAATGATTAAAAATATATACAGTATTATTTATATAATAACTACTCTATTTTAGGGATACTTATTCCAACACACACACATCTTGGCACTCATTAAGAAAATATTATGTGTAGGATTTTTTTTTTGTCTAGTCATCCTAAACAACAACGGTAAAAAGTATGCAAGTTGCAGCAAAGGAAGCCCAAGTATAGTTCTGCTTGCCTCGTTGGCCACGCGGTGTTTGGCCGCTCCCGTCTCCCCCACAAAAAAACACTATCTATATAACATTAGCACGGCCGCTCCGCCCGCAGAAAATCTCATCCCAGAAAATCTCGCAAGATCGAATCAAACATGAGCTACTACGGCCAGCAGCAGCCCCCCGTCGGCGTGCCCCCGCCCCAAGGTTCGTCCAATTCCCTTAATTTCTAGTTTTTTTGGTTGTTCTTGTTTCTTTTTGTGAGTGATCTTTTTTTCCATGCTTTTTTTGGATCTGATCTGATCTGTGTGTGTGGTGTTGTGTGTTGTGCGTAGGGTATCCGGACAAGGGCGCGTACCCGCCGCCAGGTTTCCCACCGGCTGGCTACCCCCCGGCCGGCTACCCCCCACCGGCGCAGGGCTACCCGCCGCCGCAGGGGTACCCCCCACAGGGCTACCCGCCGCCGTACGCGCAGCCGCCGCCTCCCCAGCAGCAGCAGAGCAGCGGGCCCTCCTTCATGGAGGGATGGTACGTCTCCTCTCTCTCTCTCTAATTTTCGTATACTGTGTATGTACGAGGACGGACATACGTATTTTTTTACGTGCCAGACTTTGTCTAGGCAATCACGAAGTGGCAAGTTTCTTTTTACTAGGACTGGCAAAATTTGTAGGACATGACAAAATTTTGGGGCACAAACCATAATTTGGTCAAATTTGCCAAATTTTTGCGAGAGTTTGATCCTAACAAACCCCTTTTGATTTTACCTCCCTCCGGAGATTTCAATGTGCCGGCTGCGCACATTAGTGTATGGGACCGGTGGGTGGTGGGTGGGGGGTGGTGGGGCCCACTGGTCCGTCCCTTTGTGAGAGTTGCCAGCTAGCTTCAGCAAAGGAAAAGACCTCCTCGACGCGTGGGCCCCACCCAACCCTGTTCCTCACTTCCTCTCCTGGTTGTGCGGGTTGACCCAATTAGTCTCCCAAGTCCCATCTGACCCCTGATATTTTAATCCATCGTATGATTGACAACTTAGGGATTGTTTAGTTGGCTACTGCAAATTACCACGGCTTAAGCAGGTGCCGCATATGTAGCACAGGTTAAGGATGTTTGGTTTGGGTTCATACTTTTGGTAAAATGTGTAAAAGTGTGCTTAACAGTAGTGGAAAAGAAATGTGTGGCAAAGGTCCTCAAAGTTGGCTAACAAAATGTGTAACAAAGGTTCCAAAGTTGCATTACATGTCTAACTATGATAATGAACTAAATAATTACTTAATTAGGTTTGGCGCGCCTAACTTAAAAGTGTGTCAACTTCTGATCACGAACCAAACAGTCCTTAAATACTCCTTTCCTCCATTTTCATAATGTTAGGCCCATTCCTTCCTTTGTCTTCGTTCATAATACAATACCCTCAAAGCAATCATGGCTGTAGTTAATCAGCCTTTTCCACTTCTATCCTTCAAGATCCAAATGACAGCATTATCTTTTCCAACAACCTCTAATCTAAAGGATAGCATGATCCATCGTACTTTCTTGATTCCCCCTCCTTAATCCTTGTGCACAAGACAAGTGGTCTTATATTTTGAAACTGAGGCATTAATAATGTTTTAGCAGTCTACGCATAGATTACTTTGCTCCTAGTAAGTCCATTGCTATAATCCTAATTTCTTGTCCTAATTTAGCGTGCAGTTGAGAGTGGTTAATATAGATCAAAAGGGACAGAAGAGATACACTTATTTTATAATAGAGTAAAAACATTGACTAGAAGATGGGCTCAAATTAAGATAGAATTGAGGAGTCCTTGAAATTGCAATTTACAATTTTATTTGTTCTGTAAAACTTTTGAAGTGTGTGAAATGTTTTTTGGATTTTAACTAGTAGTGCGTTCTTTACTAAGTCGTCATTAGCTGGTTATAGTCCTTAGCTGTTTGTTTGTCTCTTTATTGTATAGCAGGGTCTTCCCTCATAAACAATGATAGTAGTGCGCCACTACAAGGACGTTTGGAACCTTTCAATAGATGGATAATGACATGATGCACTCAATTGGATGGCATGGCATTGGAACCAAGATTACCACTTGCTAATATTCCTGTTTAATTAAGTAATATGTGCTCCTAACCACTCTTTAATGGGTTGGTATCTAGTTCTGAATAAAGTTACTGTACAAATTTAGTGAGAATTTGGATAAATAAGAAAAAGTATTGCTTGGTAGAGTTTACCTTTTTTGTATCTCCTATTTTAGAATGATTTAGAACAGTAAATTTGGGTGAGCTGTAGAACATGTCAAACTCTACCTCCGGTGCCTTTTCAGAATTTTCTGAACATTTTAGGTATTTGGACGATTTTGCACTGTAACTCTTCTTTATACTAGATACCAGCCCATTTTAATGCGTAACCAAACCCTAGATGTTGTTTTGTGACTTTGTGATTAACTCTTTTAATTCTATGCTCTGATGACATATTTGTGGTATGACACAGTTTGGCTGCCCTTTGCTGTTGCTGCCTGTTGGAAGCATGCTTCTAAGCAAAAAGATTCAGGAGGACTCTGTGCCTGATGGAATTGGAGCTGGTTTCTTAGGGGGCATTACTAGCTTTCTTCTGCTTGTCTATGAACTTTGCACCTCACCTGCCATTGTGGTTGTCTATGAGATGATTCCTGTCCCTATTATACTTGTGAATTTTATGCTTCTGGTGGAATTGTCGTGTACACCATTATTGTGAAATTTTCATTTTTTTTTTCTGATGAGGCTTTGTTTGTGATTTTTGTTTTGTTGCATGTAATGTCTGGGTTATAGCCGCAGTTCATTCGAATCTTCTTGGTATTGTTACAATGGGTAATACTTTGCCGTAGCATCGCATAAGGTTAGATGAATTGGGTGAATTGGTGAATCTGAACCGGCAAATCTTCAACAGGGAGTTTCCTGTTGTCCCGGGGCCGCCATGAAGAGATCATGAGCCGTCTAATATGAAACAACCAATAGCTCCAATCAGAGCCTCTAATACGTCATGTCGATCTTGTCCTTATTAAACATTTATCTTGTTAGGCTATCTTCAAATCTCTTAACTCTTAAACAGAATATTCTCTGCCACGCGTACGAAGACAATCTCAGAGACTCGAAGTAAGAGTGTTCTTGCTTGGTTTTTAGTGCGGGTCTCACTCTTAAGATTCAAGCACTTCAATGACTTGTTCTTACTTGATTTGATAATTATATATTTTAATGAATTTGTATTAACTCATGAATTTTAATATTAGTAATATGTTAACATATTATTTACAAAATTAAATTCGGTATTTCTGACAAAAAAAATAAATAATAAAATTTAATTTAAAAATTACACTTGACATAAAAATAATAGATATTAAAATTCAAATAGTGGTACATGACATCGTTGTGAAATAAACTAAAATTAAATTTACAAAAAAAGTTCTACTATGAAATCCAATAAGATACTACTCGTCGGTATGTTCTTCGAAATGTTGTCAAATGTGCTTGATCAAGTTTTTTTTAGTTGCGTGTATAGGCTGAGCACAGATGACTACAGTTCTTAGAAGTACATCTTGGAATAAAGGCATAGATCCAGTGTGGATCACAGACGGTACTACGATGGATGTACCCGGATGATCATTGTAGTCATAGTTCTTGGTATTGTTATCGCACTCGTTCTCTATGATCATGTTGTGCAAGATGACACATGCCCGCATGATCTTCACGAGAGTTGGCTGTTGCCAAAATTGTGCCACACTGTGCACAATGGCAAACCAAGACTGTAGAACTCCGAAAGCCCGCTCAACATCTTTTCTCACTCCTTGGTGTTGCGGAAACAATCGATCTTTCACAATCTATGGGAGCGGTATCGTCTTCACAAAGACAGCCCACTCCGAGTATATACCATCGGCGAGATAATACCCCGTGTTGTACTGTTGGCCATTGACAATGTAGTGAACATGAGGAGTTCGCTCTTTCAATACATCGGTGAATAAGGGCGATTGGTTTAGTATATTGATGTCGTTGTTGGAGCCTGCAATACCAAAAAAGCATGCCATATCCAAAGATCATAGGAAGTTACTGCTTCAAGTATAATCGTCGGGACTCAATAATCTCCATGAGTGAATTGTCCCTTCCATGCTACGGGGCATTTCTCCATTTTCAGTGCATGCAATCAATGTTTCCTAGCATACCCAGAAAGCCTCGAGCCTCTCCTTGTTGCAACAGGCAGTGGATATCTTCGACGGTGAGACTGCGAAGATATTGGTCGCCAAATTTGTCGATGACACCTTGTACGAAGTGCTCCAAACATAGAATCACCATAGACTCTCCTATCCGCACGTACTCATCGACGGCGTCAGCGGGGCCACCGTACATGAGCATACGTATTGCTGTGGTGCACTTTTGTAAAGGGGAGAGTCCACGGCGATTAGTGGCATCCCTTCTTTCGGTGAAATAGGGGGACCACTTACCTAGAGCTTTGACAATGCGGAGAAAGAGGGGTCTCCCCATCCGAAAACACCGGCAGAAGGTACTGTCGGGGTAGACGGAAGATTCAGAGAAGTAGTCCACGACAAGTCGTTGATGGCTATCTTCGCGGTCTCTCTCAACATATCTCCTATTGCTGCTTCGGCGGCATCTGCGGGATGAAAAATCATCGAATCGGGTGTAAAGACCGGCGATAATACGATCTTCCTCCTCCTCCTCTTCTATAAATTCCACCAAGAAATCCTCAATTTGGTTGATGGCATCCTCCTTGGAGCTATGTGTGCTCAAACTAGAGTTAGATGACATTTTGTGAGTGGCTACCGCAACTGAGTTTCTCAAGAACTGCACTGTTTGAGAAGATAGTTGGATTGTGAGGAGAACTTTTGTGGGGGGTGATATATAGACAAGGAATCCAACGGCTAGTTTCCAACGGTTGTATTCCAACGGCTATATTCCAATGGCTAGTTTGCAACGGCTATATCCCAACAGCTAGTTTGCAACGGCTGTATTCCAACCACTATATTCCCACGGCTAGTTTCCATGGTTGGATATCAAAGTAAATTTAATAGAGAATCATATATAGATTAATAAAGGATGATACATGGTTGGCTAAAAGAGCAAATTCAAAAACAAAATAACTAATCGTTAGCATCCTTGGCATTAAGTTTCTCTCTCAGAATGTTCATGCCTGCATCATGTAGGATCAAGGATGCCGACTAGAGGGGGGTCAATAGGAGGCTTTAAAAACTTCAAATTAAAACAACTTTTGCAAAGAAAGAACAAAAGAATATATATATTGCAAAATAAAAGAGAGTAGAAGACAAACATAAGATTTTCCCCGAGATCTCGGAGACTCGTCTGGTCTCCCCTAATCCTCGTTGAAGCATTCAAATGAATGAGTCTTGCTTCAATATCCACGAAGGATATTTCTTACTAGTGGTTGCTCCTTGTCCATTCCAGAAAGGCGAGCATCGATGCCTTTTACAAACACGCCGAGCCTCTCCAACAATCTCCGAACTAGAGAGATCAACGACCACGCCACCAAACCGTCTAGGTGAGGGCGTTTACCAAGAGTAATGAGCAGCAAGGTCTCTGCTAGACCTCCAACACGCACTGAGAAACTCTAGATATGCAGAGATGATGCGAACAGAACACTCGGTGGATCACAAAAGCTCTCGACTTGATCAACAAATCAAGATTTTAAACTCCAAAACAAATACTCAAGTGTATGTATGATGTGATACTGACAAAATTTACGGATAAAACTTTGCTGATCGTAAAAGGAAACTGACACCTCATACTGACAGTTAGTATCACAAACTGACAGTCAGTATGGACCAAAAAATCGACGAGATAAAACAAAGAACTCAAACAAATCAGCTCGTGGTCGAAATGCAAACTGACAGTCAGTTTAGGTCAAAAAATTTTGGCTCAAAAGACAACCTCTTTGGACAACTGTCAGTTAACAAAACTGATAATTCAAACTGACAGTCAGCATAGATTAAAATAGTTATAACTTTTGATCCAGAAATCCGATTTAAGTGTTTGATAGCTCGTTAGAAAGATATTTTAAAGGGCTATCAGTTAACAGAGGTAAAAGTCAGATCTGCCTAGATCTTTATAGAAAATACAAAAAGTCTTCTGTTGCCAAAAACTCAACTGAAAAACCAAAACAAATCCAACCGAAAAGAATGCGATGCAGTGATCAAAGAGTTTCTCGGTTTATGTTGGAAATGTAGAGAGGACTTGCAACCCCTCTTTATAGTACGGTTAAAACTAAGAAATAATTTCTTAAACCGATCAACCTCCAAACATCGAGATCGGTAAAAATAAATACGCATTTTACCTTAAGTCTTTTGTAGTTTCATTCTTGGCGACCTTGCGCTTGCGACCATAGCTCGCGACCTTGGACTTGCAACCTCGGACAACACTGCGACCTTGTGCTTTTGATCTCGGCTCGTGACCTTGTTCTTGCGACTTGCAGATCCTCCAGATAGCTTAGGTCTCTGCGGCTTTCTACTTGCTGACCTTGTGCTTGCGACTTTGGCAATACTGCGATCTTAGGTGAAATAGCTCTTAGGTCTCTGTATACATATAACTTAAAGACATGATTAGATCAAAAACACTTAATGCCATCAATAATCAAAATCCACTGTAATAGGAGCCTAGATGCAACACATCATACTCCTCTTTTTGAGCATCATCGAAGATGGATTTGTCGAGACCCATCATTTTTTAGTACGTCTTATACAAGGCGGACTTTTCCTTTCAACTTCGCCATGTCGCCCAAGTTATCCAACATACGGACTACGTCCTTCCTCTTTTCGGCCCAGTCAGGTTGATTTTGGATGAAGGCATCGAGATCCACTCTCATTGCCGCCATAGAATCCTGCATGGCATCAACTTTTCCCTTATCTTTGCGCTTCGCCTTAGCAGCATCTCGTCCTTCCGGCCGTGTCTCCACAGGTGGCACATCATCGTTGTTGGATGATGACATGTTGGTGCTCAACTCGGATAATCTACTTCTTTTGTTGGGAGCATCAACATAAGTTGTGGACCACTTAGGTTGACCGCGAACCACCATCCACCAATGATCTAAGATGAAAGGATGACCCATCTCCGTCTTGTACATCTCGCGGGCCTACGCCATGAGTTGGTCGTCATAACAACCGCTAGCATAGACTTCTTTTAGTCAGAGCCAAACACCATTGAATTGGACCACCTTTTTATTGCTTCATTACAAGTGGTCCTTACAGTGTTTGGTCTCCTTTCTCCTGCTTCTAAGCATTGTTTCGTTGTATGCCGCTGCTACGTTGGCCTAGTACATGTCACACTTCCTCTTGTTTCCATCAATAGGATTGCGCGAATTGTTGAGCCAAGAGCTAATCTGCATGTTGTCAAAAACAATTGAATAATGAAGTTGTGCGTAAATATATTGTCCTCATAGTACTCCCGTATAGAAATCAAATTATTACCAGTTTTATGTCGTCATCGGTGGACCATGGTAAGCGCTTCATCTTTCGGCCAGCGTCCATGGCAGCAGTAGTGTTGTTGTCATCGATGATGACTTGGGCCGCTAGATTGGCTGGAGCAGAATCTGGAGTGCTGTTGTCGAACACCGACGTAGAGTGCAGTTGAGGTGGAGAAAACTGCGGATAGGTCGGCGGCATACCGACAAAATGAAGATTTTGGCTATACTGTGGAGGTGGCGGAATTGCATGGCCGTGAGGTGGATAGGGACGATAATTTGGTGGGTACGGATGATAATTTGGTGGATATGGATGGTGTCGACGATTGGAACCCAGGACTCCTTCTATCGAAGAGTGTGATGGAGAAGAGAGCCAATCAGACAAATTCTCAAAGTGTTCAAAGTATCTATGAATCTAAGACACGGGAGAGAGTTATCCAAGTTCGGGCCCTCTTAGAAGAGTAATGACTTTATGTCCTGTGTATTTGACTATGTGGAAAAAGGATTACAGAGAGATAGTTACAATGTGTGAGCTAGCTAATCCTATCTTTGCTAAGCCTAGTCTTCTCTCTGTCATTGATCATCCCCTGATCTTTTCCTTGAAGGCCTTCTTATACTTGCCGAAGAGATCGTCGGTTATCCTCCTGAAGGCATGTCCCACGATTGCTCCTAACTACCTCGAGGTGATAGCTGTGGGATCATGGGTACGTGATAGTTGCCGTAGATCATGGTTACGTGACAGTTAAGCAGCCTTGACTCGATGTCGTGGGGCTACTTTACCCTCCTGACCTCCTTCGAAGGTTACCTTGTTAGGGACTCATGATTATCTCAGAGATAACCATAACGATCAAGGCACGGTTGTGATGAATGGTGATCGCGCACCTCTGCGACCATTGTGATGTTATCGGACATTGTATTTGCGAGACTGTCTGGTCGTCGGGTGATATCTCAACGACCATGATATCTGCGAATACAGCATAATATATGGTTTTTATGGTAATAAGTGTCTTGAATTTGTGTGAAATTAATATGGTTTTTGAGTTATATCCAGAACGTCTTTGGATAACCCGATGTCCTTCCTTTTGGCCCTTGGCGACCATAGGGTGGACCTGCGACTATGGCTATGAGCGACCATGGGACACTTTGGTGACCATGGAGGCCCAAAAACAACTAACAATCCTCGTCAGCTAGCCCTCGAATTTAAAGTGACAAAGACCCACTTTAGTGGTGTGTCGCTTCGAATTCGTAACAGTGCTTCGTCACTTCGAATTCCCACGTTGCATCATGTTGGTGAGAGCTTCGATACACCTGGGGAATGAGCTACAGGCACTAGGGAGGATCTTAAGGTTTTTGCGCCGTGCCCTTGGTCGGGAACTCCAAGCGTCACCTTGGTAAGTCTATAAATACCTGTTCCTTTGTAGTGGAATTTCCAACTTCCTCACAAATTTCTCTAAGTCTCAAGCCTTCTGTCTCCTTAAACTTCTGTGTCAATGTCATCCCCAAATCAAGAACGATTTGGTGAGGAAGAGGATTTAGTTGGAGAAGAGAATGTTGAGGCTTTGGGAGCGCAAGGCGCCAGCGTTGTACCTTCGTCTCAAGAGGTAATCCTCTCTTGGTAGATAGATGTAAGTTTCTTTTTGAATGTGGTATTTTCCTAAGACAATTGGGTTTTCGTAGCCGCTCGAGCGTTTAACCGCTTCAAGGAAGCTGGGTAGTGATGATCTTGGATCATCCGGTGGATTTTCATTGAAAAGGCTGATGCAGCTTGATGAGCCGGCTGGATATCAGGCATCATCCCAGCCATCATCTACAACTGTGGCTTAGGTGCCGCCCATGGCCACACAAACTTCTCCTCATGACCCGAGGTAAAGTTGCCTTTTTCTCTAACTGAATCAAATCGCTTAGTTAGGGATGCATTAAGTTTGGTTTTTTCCTTAATGATTTATTCAAGATGTCTTCTCCTCATTCTCCTTTATCGACGGAGGATGAGGAAGCTCTAGACCCTGCTGCAGCCACATCGACCTTGCCTTCCCCGGTAAGAATTCTCAATTCTCTGGGCTTACCCTCGTAGTGTCATTCTCTAGTCAATAGATCTTTACCTCTTAGTAAGTTGATGATTTTGTATAGGGAAGCGGAGCCGGGGAAGAGCTGGGCAGGGTGAAGGCCGAGCTGAGGGCCCTCCAAAAGGAGCACAAGTGTCTTGAGGAGAAGTACCTTCGGCGGGGGTCGACCTGGAGGATTTCTTCAAGTGTGTTGAACGTTTGAAGGCAAGTTTTGATCAGGCTAGGGAGACCGCGAGGCTGACTCAACAAAAGGAGCAGCTTGTTCGCAAGGAGTAGCATGCTACGGATATAACCATCGCTGGCTGCGGTCTCACTATGAAGGGTACCTTCGCAAAGCTGAGGGAGGTCGCAGGTTTTCTCGAGGCGTACGTAGTTGATCCTAAGAAGGACAACTTGTCACTGGAGGAGTCTTGCGTCTTGGCTGCAAGTCAGATTGACTTTATTTTAGGTGCAGCCAGGCTTAAGGCCAATCCTTGACTTGGCCTCTTGTATTTACTTTTTGTTTTTGTAAATAATGAAAAATTTGCTTTTCTCATGTCAATTTCTCAATTTCTGTTGATGAATTATGTCCAACACATTCTTAGACCGTTGTCTTATCTCTTTTCTTGACTTTTGGCGACCATAGAAAGGTATGCACGCTCCGTGCGATCACGGAATGACTATCGCGATCATGGAACGATTATCGCAAGGCGGTCACGTGCGATCATGAGAGCGGCCATATTTGACTTTATTTGAGGCCAGTGGTGGACAACATTCTTTTTGACAGCGAGGGTCAACTGAATGCGACCAAGGCCGAGATCAAGGTTCTTGTAGAAAAACTATTACATGATCTCGGCCTTCCTTGATGTACTTCTTTACATTGTACCTTTTTGAGAAACAATGATGAAAATAGAAATATAAATGTCTTACTTGGGTTGGCGATGATATGGTGCCTTGCAAACACACATAGTTTGCAAAGTTTCTTATAATTCGAACAAAATATCAAGAAGTTTGGTACTTTTCATGTTTTAATGCCATAGTCATATTCTCCCTAGCCCCCTCCTGCGGCCATGAATACGTGATAGTGTGGTATTATGGTCGCAGGAAAATGTATGGCATGGTGGATTGAGACCTGGGAAGGCTACCGCTTATGCGTGAGATGACGGCTTAGAAAGGGATGCCTTGGCGGTTTGCAATCACATGGTTGCAAGGACAAACATCTAAAGGTAATGGCATAAGCTTGTTGCGAACTGACAGCCACTCGAATGATCTGAAACATCATATGAAGTCTCTAAGCGTTGAGAAACGGCTTACAAAGAGGTGGCTTGATTAGATGTGATCATGGATTGATCAGCGAATCCACTTTTGCATTATATTAAAGTGTTTGCTTTACGGCCAGCCCCCAGGCATGGCCCGATGAAAAGATAGGGTACAAGAGAGGAGGTAACTACAACATTAAGATGGGAACATGTTGGTCATTGAATATAGATAAGGGTAAATGGAAAAGACATATACGTAAAATTTGCGCAGTTGGTCAATGTTCCAAGTATTGGACAGAACTCTGCCATCTTCCATAGCTAATCGAGCTGATCCAGGTAGCAGCATTGAGACCACAGTGTAGGAACCTTCCCATTGGGGAGATAATTTATTGCGATTAGACTGGTTTTGGATCTTTTGCAAAACTAGGTCTCCCACATGAAGGCTACGTTGTCGCACCCTTTTGCTGTGATATTTACGTAGGGCTTGTAAATATACTGCCGACCGAAACAATGCTTGATTACGCTTTTCTTTCAGAAGGGTGAGTTCATCTTCACGTGTTTCGGTTGAATTTGTGGTATTGAAGTTGGTCATGCGAGGAGAGCCAAGTTGTATTTCACTTGGCAACATGGCTTCGGCACCAAAAACCAGTTGGAAGGGCGTGTCGCCCGTTGCTCTACTGGGTGTGGTATGAATTGCCCATAGAACGGAGTAGAGTTCGTCTATCCAAGCTCCCGAGTGTATCTTAAGGCGGTTGAACACGCTTTTCTTAACCCCTTGAATTATTTTCCCATTGGCACGTTCAACTGCCCCGTTGCTTTGTGGATGGGCAATGGAGGTGAAACAAACTTTGGTACCGATATCATTGCAATAGTCAAGGAAGAGACCACCAACAAATTGGGAACCATTGTCTGTTATGAGGTGATCTGGGACACCAAATCGTGTCACGATGTTCTTGTGAAAGAACTTTTGCGCCGTAGCGGCGGTAATGGTGCGGACTGGTTCAGCCTCGACTCATTTGGTGAACATGTCAATGGCTACGAACAGGAACTTGTATCCATTGACGGCTTGGAGCATTGGTCTCAGAATATCTATCCCCCATATGGCAAATGGCCATGTTAATGGGATAGTTTGTAATGCATATGCCGGCTGATGAATTTGTCGAGCATGAAATTGACATTGGGGGCACCTCTTGACCAAGTGTCTGGCATCATTTAGTGTCGTAGGCTAGTAATACCCTTGTCAAAAAGCCTTTCTGACCAGCGTTCGATAGGATGCATGTGCGCCGCACATGCCTTCATGAATTTCTCTAAGAAGGGATTTGCTTTCTTGCTGAGGTATGCAACACATGAGTACGCGTTGCGTACTCTTTTTGTACAAGATTCCTTCGACCAGCTTGTACATGCGTGCTTTTCTAACTAATCGATCAGCGTCGGTTTCATCCTCGGGCAACGTCCCATGCGCAAGATTGATTCTCAACGGTTTGATCCAATCTGTTTCTTGCTTGAGGGTGGCGACGTTAGTGTCGACGATTCAGACTCGGGGTCCTTAGCTGAACTTATGCAAAATTTGTAGGTTGTGAAACCTTTCAAGGTGTCCCTCCAGGAAGGTATGATGAATTAAAGAGAACTGGAGCACAGAGAGGTTTATACAGGTTCGGGCCCTCGATGGTGGGAGTAATAGCCCTACGTCCTGTTGAGATTTCACTATGTACGGTAAAAAGATTTACAGAGTTATGGAAAACATCTTCACAGGCGAAGATTTTTCCTATATATTTGTATAACACAATGCCCGGGAGGCTTATGAGAGCTATCTAACTTATACTACTATCTTCTGGTTATTCGATTCGATATGGTTCAATCGACCTTTTTTTGTTTGATGCATTGGGCTATCCTTTATACTGGTCGAAAGGGTGCCAAATCACAACGGCATCAAACAGTTGTTTGGATGCAATTTCGGAAACCGCTCCTAACTCCCACGCAGGTTTAACACGTGTTATTTATAGATAACCGCACGTATTAACCTCTTGACGGTTATCTCCGTACGTGGAAGAATATTCGAGATACACGGGATATCCCTGTCATAAGGGAAGATCAATCCCGCGTCCCCTGGTCGAAGATGTTCTGACCGCGCGTTGTTCGCTGATCGCGCACCATCTGCAGTCTTCTGTCCGCATATGGCACACGAACTCCGGACCACGCACTAGCTATGGTCTGATCGCGTAAAACTTGTGAGCTCATGCCTGTGCTTCTCGGAATGACTTGAGTTTGCACCACCAGGCACTTGTCTGGTTCGAATCTGTCCTGAACCAGCCGTGTATTTATTTGAACTGGCTCGGGTATCAATCCTCGTCAGCTAGCCCCCAAATTTGAAGAGAACGAAGGGACGTGTTTACTTCAAATTTCAAGACTTACATCGGACATTTAACCTGACGCCTCAAATCCTCCACTTAGTAGCGCACTAAGTGTGGCGGTTGGTTCCCCGAGACGGGCTCTGGGTAATACGTGACGGGTAATGATGGCGCCGTTGAAACGTTTTTTAACCCGAGGTAAAGTTGTAAATGCCTTAAAAACTCGAGGCATTCGGAAACTGAACCGTCACCCTGACGGCTATAACTACCGAAGCCTTCGGATTTCAAAGCTTCACAATTCCTCTTTTCAGCTAAGTTTCTTCCAAAACCATCTTTCCTTCCCTTTCATACACTTCTCGATGGTAGACCAAAACATCATCGAGATTGAGAGTGATGAAGAAGAAACTTTCGAGCAGGATTTACAGATGTCCGAAGATCTGTCTCCTTCAAGGAAGAAACCCAAGATTGACGAGGGATCCTCCAGCAGAACAAAGGTGAAAGATGCATCATCGTTCTTTCTTCCTTCAGTTCCTCTAGTTCTTCCTATCCATGCACCTCGGCAGGTCGAACTTCCATCTCCACCTTTGGAGGGACGATCTTCTCACCTTTCTCCATTTCATCCCAATACTCCCCGTTTTTGTTCTGGTGATCAATCTTCTGGTTGGAAGGCTGTTCCTCCTCGACCAGATGATCCTCAACTTGGGTTGGGGAAGCAATCTTATGGTGGGAAGGTCGCACTTCCACCATATGATGATCGTCAAACTTTATCGGGTGATCTACTTTTTGGGATGCCTACATCAACCTGTCACTTGCGAGGACAGGTGATTATCTCTATCTCCTTTTGTTTATTGTTACAATTAGTGCAACTAACATTTGCAAATGTAGGAGATCAGAGCCCCCAGCGGTCAGCCTGCTGAGATCCTGCCTCCCCCCCTCGGATAGACTCTCCAAGGGGAAAAAGAGGCTCTGGAGAAAAAGACCGAAGAGATGTCTTCGGCGATTCTGCATCTGGCAGAATGTTTTGAAAGATCCCGTGAAGAGGCGCACCAATTCCGTCGGGAGAGGGATCACGCTCAGCAATAGCGAGAACTCTCCGATTTGATTAGGAATAATAGTGCATCTCTTGTTAGGGATGATGTAGATAGGCTTAGAGTAGTTGCTAGTTCCCTGGGGGTCGTTAGTGTAGATCCTAATGACGACAACATGTCCCTAGGAGAACTTTGTAAACTCCTCTCGGATTAGGTCGACGCTCTGGTCGCCGGCATCCCCTTTGCATATAAAGATTGTCAGAAATAAAGATTTCTTTTATCTTACATAACATGAAGATTCTTCATAACTTCTGTGTGAAAATGCGGTCATAAATGGTGTTTTTACGACCACTCATACACAGATGAGTTCCATCATTACGACCAGAAACGCACCCAAAATGTTATGCCGCGAGTAGTGCTGATACTGCGATCAGACTCGAAACAGCGGTTAGAACCGAAGTTTGATCTGGAAGATTACCGCGGTCAGAACCAAAATTCGATCAGACTATCACTTCGACTAGAATTGGAGCTCAGTCAGAGACATAGTTCTGATAACACAGTAATCTGATCAAAAAACATCCGTACGTCCAACAATTGGGCCATAGAATATTCTCATGATCGATTCGTGAAGGTTTACAAGAAGCATGAAGGAAAAAGTCCTCCGAAAACCTTTGTAGAACTCTTCATGTTTTTGTACCCATTTTTAATCCTCAAATCCGAGACAAAGAAGACCTTTCGTTTTGGATTCGGTACAGGGAACGCCTACCGGGTTTACTAGAGAAAAAAATTCATTATGGGAAATGAATAGAATGTTCAATGGAATGTTACTCTCAGTAGTGTATCTCCTTGGGCCTATAAAAGGAGTAGATAGCTTCTTGAGGAAGCCACGCACCCAGCCCCCAGCCTTAGAACTTCTGCTGCACAAAAACCCTCGTTCTCCATCTTCCATCGCCCTCAAAGCCGCCAGCTTTCCCCCACAATCTTTCCAAAAATGGCATCCTGGAGCCGATCAGTCCATCACACGGAGGAGAGCTTGATAGCACTGGAGAAAGAAGAGATTCTTCCCCCAAGATTGCTAATCAACTGGCGACCCGCGGGGAAGGATCAAGAAACCCCAATCATCCAGGAGGGCGAGTTGGTGGTTTTTGAAGAATACCTGAGGTGCGGGTTCTGATTTCCTGAGAGTCGGTTCCTGAAGGGGATCTTAGAGCATTACGGGTTGGAGTTGGTGAATCTCCACCCGAATGCGGTCTTGATCTTGGCGGTCTTCCAGCACCTCTGCGAAGCCTTCATCGGAGTGTATCCTAGCGTGGATCTCTTCCGACGTTTCTACTACTCGGCGTGGTCAAAGAGCGCGAACGCCGCCGAATGTATTTACTTCCGGATAAGGGAGAAGAAAGAGTATCCCTTCCCACCCCTGCGAGACTCCGTGCATGGGTGGTACCAGAAATGGTTTTACTACACCCCTCCATCCGAGAGCGGGTTGTGGTTTGAGAACTCGCGGCCAGAGAAGCCTAGCGAGTTGGATTCCCTCCTACTCTGAATGCAGAGTATATGAAGAAAGCCGAAGTGATTCTTCACTTAGTCCAACAGGGACTAACGGCTCACGATATCATTCGCGACTTCGTGAAGAATCGGGTGAGCCCCCTGCGCGAAAGGGCTCATCCGGCTTGGGAGATATAGTCCATGGCAGACAGCACCTTGGACTACAACAATGGCATGCGACTTAGCCAACGAAGTCTTATGTTTTTCTGTCATAACTTGCTAACTGGTCCGCTGGTGATGCAGTTTTGCCTTCGTCCGAAGTCGAGTAACGGACGAACTACCTCCTCAGGGCATACAGTGCCGACGTGGAGGGACCCAAGGGATCGCCTCGCCCTCAAAGCTTGATCCATGCCGGCGACGACCTTAAACAGGAACGTCGAAATGTATGTTACCTTTTATCATGTCCTGT
This sequence comes from Pharus latifolius, assembly GCA_019359835.1. Taxonomy (NCBI): domain Eukaryota; kingdom Viridiplantae; phylum Streptophyta; class Magnoliopsida; order Poales; family Poaceae; genus Pharus; species Pharus latifolius. Next base: position 53,394,308 of record CM033321.1, read on the forward strand.
CCGTAAGTCATATGTACGTCTTGTACTAATAAGGATACCGGAATGGCATAGCTTTTGGGGAGATTTGCCGAGGCGACATTTCCGAGTGAAAACGTCGGTTTCCTGGGAAAACCGATGATGAAGAGAGTGAAGAAAGTCTCTTCAAGGTCTGGAGCGAAGGAATCTGCCCTCAAGAAATCCAAGAAAATTCTCGGTGAAGGCTCTTCGCACAGAACTCCCCTTACCGCGAAGAAAACTACGGTAAGATATCGTGTGCCTCCTGTTACCCCAGGTACAAACTGGAATCACTTCTTCGTCGTACAGGGTGAAAGGAGCGAGGAGGAGGAAGACGACATTCCTCTAGTTCGCCGGAAGAGGAAGGTGGCAACTTCTCAATCCGGTGAGACACTGCCTTGCCTCGTTGAAATAGAGGCAGCTGCAGCGGACCCCGCGACCACTGAGAATCTTGTGGTCGCAGGCGAGATCTCCGCTCCTGAAGCCCTGGAGGCTTCAGGGTCTGTAACTTCTCCCTCCTTGGTCGAAGGGACGACCACGGTAAGATTTCTCGCGGTCCTGAGTTTACAATTTCTTCTGTATGCGTGTTCATCGTGCCATGCTTGTACAGGGAGAAGAAATTCCTCCTATGACTCCTGTGAGTCCTAGGGGGGCGAATACTCTGCTCCTGGCGACAGGGGCGGAAATAACGGAGCAAGATTCCGCGACCACTTCCAACCTCGGGGTTGCGGACGAAGTGCCAGCTCCGGTGGTTCAGGAGACACCCCGACCTTCGGGTGCATCCCTACCTACCGAGCAGGTTACCTCGGTAAGGGTTCTTACCATTCAAATCTTCATCATTCCTTATGTATATGCTTACAGGGTGATATACATAGGGAGAAAAGGTCTTGTTTACAAAGAGAAAGACTAGGACAGACAACGATTGTCCTCTTTCTCTTGGGGAACCATCTTTGAAGTCCCAGAAGCTAATGGGATTTCAGTTAAGGTAAGAATTCCCCTCCGTTTATATTGGATCAAGTTGCGGAAACCATCCGAGAAACTGACGATTTCGTTTCTTGCTTAGGCGTAGAGATTCAGCGCCCAACCCTCCAACAGCCTCAGCGAGGGTTGAAGTTCCTGCTGGTGCTGAAGCCTCTGGCGAAGAAAACTCTGTCCCTCCGGTCCAGGAAGTCATCCGGGCCGTTAGGGACGAGTTGGATGAAGAGGCCCAATCGCAGGCATTGAGACCTGCGACCAGAGCTTAGCAGGGACATTCATCTGCTACTCCCACCGGGGATGAGGCGAGTCCATCGACTAGGCCTCCAGCCATCCCGAAGGACAATTCATTCCGGGAATATACTGAGGTATGTTGAACATCCCTCGTGGTGTCTGAATTTTGCGTAGTGCACTTAGATTACGCAACTGACTTCCCTCTATGTCATAGGAACTGACCCGTATGACGGCCAGATCGATAGCTATGGTAGAAAGCATCGAGGCCATGCGAGAGGAAAAGGACTGCTTGCAACAGTAAGAAAACTGAGCTCTAGTATGCCTGAGTACAAACTTGCTATAATCATTGTCTTTTTTATTGCAGGGAAGTCGCCTCCCTGAAGAAGAGCCTTGTCGATCGGGAAAATGATGACCTTAGGGTGGCCACCACGATTTCACATCTAGAGGCCGAGCTCAAAGAACTGCGATCGCAGCTCTCATGTAAGTCAACTTCCGACCAGAACGAATTATCCTTGTCGTTTGGACTGTTCATAACGATCTCCTTATTGCAGCGCAAGCAGGTCAAATAAACCAGCTTGGACAAGAGAAGGTATTCCTCCAGATGACCATTGACTCTATCCGGAGGGCGAATAAAGACTTGAGCCTATCCATCTTTGAAAAGCTGAAGATGGTAGCCGGTCTTCTAAGGGCGAATGTGGTCGAAACCACAACGGACGACCTTAGCCCCAGTGACTGGTCTAAACTGGTCGTAGCCCAAGCAGAATCACTCCTCGAGTATCTTCCTGAAGATACCATGCGACAACAAGAGGTGATCAGAACTAGAGTCCGATCAGCAGCCTCTGCCATTCTCTGCCGGTTTCGTCTCCACCATGGCCCAGATCTAGATCTGAATCCATTAGTAGGAGAGGTAGAGATCGAGAGTGAGGAACAACTTGAGGCTATCATGGAGGAAATTAGACCTCTCGTAGATAAACTCTTGATCGAGCTCGGGATTATATGAACCTTGTACCTGTACAGATATAATTTATAGAATGCAATGCATGCAATTTTTTGGTTTTACTCCGAAAGAAAACATATTTTTGTTGTTTTATATAACCATATTCCCCTAACCCCCACCTGTGATTATATATACTGGAGACTTAGTATTATAAGCACAGAAAAAATATGGGTGTAATGACCAGGGATATGCGATCAAGCCAGCGATTATACTCGATGCAATTCCTAACCTTGTTGCAAACCGGTAGCCACTCAGATGACCAAAGACATGCCAGCAAGCCCCGTGTGCGTTGAGAAACGGCTTATTGAGGAGTGTCTTGTCTGGAAGTGGTCATGAGATCGGCCAGTGAATCCGATTAGGGCATTGCAGCGATATAACCACCGGCGACCAGCCCCCGAGCCAAATTCGTAACACATGGGCATAAAAGGAAATATTTGACATACGAAACAACAAAAACACACTCGTTTCATTAAATCATGCTAATTGAAAAGGAAAAAGGATTTGGATACTTACACGTAAAACTTGCGTAGTTGATCGATGTTCCAGGTATTAGACAAGATTCGACCATCCTCCATTGCTAATCGAGCTGATCCTGGTCGCGGCACCGAAACAACAGTGTAAGGGCCTTCCCACTTCGGGGAGAATTTGTTGCGATTGGATTGGTCTTGTATTTTTCGTAAAACCAGATCGCCCACGTGGAGACTACGTGGTCGCACCCTTTTGTTATGGTACTTGCGCAAAGCTTGCAAGTATACCGCAGACTTGATCAAGGCGCGATCACGCTTTTCTTCCAGGAGGATGAGGTCTTGTGATCGCTGTTCGACCTGATCAACTTGTTCAAATTGTTCTGTCCAAACAGATCCAATACTAACTTCCATAGGTAATACGGCCTCAGCCCCATAGACCAGATGGAAGGGCGTCTCACCGGTGGCTCGACTAGAAGTAGTTCGTAGTGCCCATAGAACGGTGTAGAGCTCATCAGCCCAAGCCCCCGAGCGAGTCTTAAGGCGATCAAAAACACGTTTCTTGATGCCTTGAAAAATTTGCCTGTTGTCACGTTCCACGGCACCATTGCTCTGCGAATGAGCCACAGAAGCAAAGCACACCTTGGTTCCAATCTGATCGCAATAATCCAGAAAAAGACCGCTAGCGAACTGAGAACCGTTATCCGTAATGAGACGATTCGGAACACCAAATCGAGCAACAATGTTCTTATGAAAGAATTTTTGTGCTGCTGCAGCGGTAATATTTCGTACTGGCTCGGCCTCAATCCACTTTGTAAATGTGTCAATAGCTACGAACAGAAACTTGTATCCATTGACCGCTTGTGGCATAGGACCGACAATATCCATCCCCAGACCGCAAAGGGCCATGCAAGGGGAATGGTTTGCAACGTGTAGGCAGGTTGATGAACCTGTCTCGCGTGAAACTGACACTGAGGACATATCTTGACAATATTCTTGGCATCATCGAGTGCTGAAGGCCAGTAGAATCCTTGTCGAAAAGCTTTTCTGACCATTGTACAATATGATGCACGCACCGCATACCACGTCATGTATTTCTTTCAAGAGGGATTTACCTTCCTCCTGAGATATGCAGCGCATGAATACTCCTTGAGTACCTTTTCTATACAAAACTCCTTCGATAAGTTCATATAGACGCGCTTTTCGAATCAATCGATCGCTTTCGGTTTCATCCTCGGGCAAGGTCCCATGTTCAAGATAGACTCTCAATGGATGAGTCCAATCCTGTTCCTGACCGAGGTTGGTAATGCAGACTGTTACCGGATCATCCTCGACCGAAGTCATAATCGAAGGATGTTCCAAGTGTTTGACGAACACTCCTGCCGAAGCGGATGTACGTGAGGATCCAATTTTGGATAATTGGTTTGTGAGAATGTTGTCCTTTCGCGGGATGTATTGGACTTCGAAATGACTGAAGTGTTTTTCCAATCTCCTCACTTCCCCTAGGTAATGAGCCATTGTCTTATCGGAGGTGCTGTACTCCTTGTTTACCTGGTTTATGACCAGCTGTGAGTCTCCCCTCACCACTAATCGACGAACTCCAAGGAATTTTGCTGCCCGGAGCCCTGCAAGAAGACCTTCACACTCTGCTGCGTTATTGGTAGCAACAAAGTGTAGTTGAAAGACAAACTTAAGCTGTTTGCCCTAGGGTGTAACTAAGACCACTCCAGCCTCCGAGTGTTGAAAACTATGGGAGCCATCAAAGTACATTGTCCAGTGATCGGGGCACTTCAATTCCTTGGGCACCCGCAAGGGTGGCTCAGGATTGGTCCATTCGACCACAAAGTCGGCCAAAACCTGAGACTTAACCACAGTGCGGGGCGTGAAATGGATATCGAAAGCACCGAGCTCGACCGCCCATTTGGTGATTCGACCAGATTTCTCCGAATTGCGGACAATATCCCCCAATGGAAAAGATGAGGGTACTGTGATCTTATGTGCTTGAAAGTAATGTCGTAGCTTACGGGAAGCCATCAGTAGTGTGTAAAGTATCTTCTGGACCTCAGGGTATCGCTCCTTAGGGCCATGAAGCACGTCGCTTATATTGATCCATTTGAGACCTAGTCTTGGTTTTCGCACTAGGCTCGCCCAGATTCTAATATGCGGAATAACGGGATCTTACTCGGAAATACCGAAACCCAAAGTAATTGTACAACTCTTTATTTCAAAGAGGCTTTACACGTCGAACGTTAGACACACTTGTCTACGTCGAAGGAACTATAAGTGTCTAAAACTCAAATAAGTTCTATGACTCTTCGATGATCTAAACTAGACCTATTACAAGGTATTTATAGTCCAATCGTATGAGTACGTATCAGACTTAGTAATCCTAAACGTATTAGACTCATATAACTAACTTAACTAATCCTAAATAGATAAGCTTAGTTATATATATAGGATTACAATTCCGAACAGGGAACGAATTCCTTTTCCTGGTCGCGAACCAATCCATGGTCGCGAAACCTTTCCGAACACGATTAAGGTCGCGAAGCCGTATGCGATCAGGGCTTGGTCGCGAATCCGTATGCGATCAGGACTTGGTCGCGAATCTGTATGCGATCAGGACTTGGAGATCCTCCCGGATCATGACTCCCTTGTTGAGAAGGAGCCAACCCCCGTTGCGACCTCTCGATCAAACTGGAGATGTGGAAATTGGGCTTGTCCATCTTCTTTTGTGTACCACTTTGCCGCACGTGCTCGTTGATCTTTTCGACCGATTCGAAAAGTCTCCTTTGTGCCACTGCGGGTGGTAGTCACCTTCCTCTCCAGAATCACATCGTCACGTAAAGGTTCGCCTCGTTGATAGACCAAGTCTTCAACAGATGGTACTATGGTATCTGGCTCATCATCCAACATTGAAGGCTCGAAGAGTTTGAGGTGCTCAACATTGACAACCGAGTAAATATCCATGTATGGAGGTAACTCAAGCTGACAAGTATTATTACCCACTTTCCGCAAAATCCGAAAAGGACCATAACGAATGGGTTTGAGCTTCTTACCTTCACCCTTAAGTCTCTCCTTACTCAAATGTAACCATACCATATCACCTTCTTGAAATTGCGCATCAACTCGGTGCCGATCATGTCGCGCCTTATACTTGAGTTGAGCTTTCAGCAAGTTCTGTTCAACCTCATGATGGGGTCGTTGAATACCTTCCAGGAACTTTTGTGCTCGATCCTGATCAGATGCTTCCTTGCTGTGCTGTTCTGAGGTAGGGATCACAAACTCCAGGTCAAATGGACTCTGTGGTAGAAATCCTAAACAGACCTCAAACGGCGACTTTCCAGTTGAACCATGCACTGCTCGATTGAAAGCAAACTGTAGGTACGGTATGCTTTCATCCCAGGTCTTCGGGTGCTTCGAGTTATATCCTCTCAAGAGATGAACGACTGTGCGATTAACCACCTCGGTTTGACCATCAGTTTGCGGATGAAAAGCAGTACTCCTCTTTAGCTTGGTGTCCATCATCGTCCAGAGCGATCGCCAAAAGTGACTAAGGAACCGGGTATCGCGATCAGACACAATAGAAGTCGGCAGTCCGAAGTGTGTCCAAACGTGTTGAAAGAATACCCGAGCTGCCTCTTCTCCCGTGATAATCTTCCGACAAGGTATAAGAACAATCATTTTGGAGAACCGATCAACGACCACGAATAGATAGTCATGCCACGTCGGGTCTTAGGCAATCCTCCAAAGAAATCCATGGATATGCTCTCCCATGGTCGTGATGGAACTGGCAAAGGAGTGTACAAACCTAATTTTCGGTTTGTCGGTTTCGAGATGCCGCAGAGACCGCAGCCTCGAACAAACCTAGCCACATCTTGCTGCATATGCGGCCAGAACACATGTCGGTGAAGATTTTGCAACGTCTTTGTAACCCCAAAGTGACCAGCTACCTTCGATGTGTGCGCTTCTCGCATCCATTGAGTTCGAGGTGCTCCACGAGGTATGCAAAGTAAATTGCCCTTGTACAAGAGTCCTTCTCGATGAACGAACTCTGTAGGGTTCCCTGTTTCGACCTCAGTCAGTGCTGTTTGAAAATCAGGGTCTTCACTGTACATAGTAACATAGTCATCATGACATGATGGCTCGATCTGCATGAACGCTGATAAACAGAGGGCCGTAACTGGTGGTCGCGACAACATGTCCGCCAATTTGTTGTGTACGCCCTTCTTGTACTTAATCACCAGATTGAACTGCTGCAGATACGACATCCACTTCATGTGCTGAGCTTGCTGTAGCTTGGACTGAGTTTGCAAATATTGCAATGGTTGATGGTCGGTGTGGACAACCGTCTCTTTCCCCAAGAGATAACACCGCCAATGTTTCACGGCCTGATGCAGTGCGCATAACTCCTTATCATAAGTCGGGTAGTTCTTCTGAGCTCCCTGGAATAACTCAGAGTGATATGCCACCGGTCGACCTTCTTGCATGAGCACTGCGCCCATCGCATAACCTGAGGCATCGGTTTCTAGCTCAAACGGTTTCTGGAGATTCGGCAAAGCTAACACAGGCGCCTCGCTGATCTTCCTTTTCAGCAAGAGAAACGTGTCCTCATGTTTCCTTGTCCACTCGAACTTCTGATCGATCCTGGTTAATGCATGCAATGGAGAAGCCACAATCGAGAAGTGTCGGATGAACTTCCGAAGGTATTGGCATGCTCCCACAAAACTACGCACATCCGTAACTGTTCGCGGTCGCGGCCATTCACGAATCACTTTGACCTTGTCCGGGTCGATTTGCAACGTACCATTGCCGATTATGAATCCGAGGTAAAGTAGAGTTTGCTGGCCGAACTCGCACTTCTTATGGTTGAGGCGAAGTCGATGTTGCCAAAGCTGTTCGAACACCTTTTCGACATGAATGAGGTGCTCATCCCACGAACGACTATAAACCAATATGTCGTCGAGATACACGATCACAAAGTCGTCGATGAACGGTCTCAATACGTCATTCATAAGACGCATGAAAGTTGCCGGGGCGTTGCAGAGACCAAACGGCATGACCAGCCATTCGAACAAACCTTGCCGTGTTTTGAACGCGGTCTTCCATGTATCCTCCTCTCGGATGCTGACTTGATGATATCCTGACTTAAGATCCAATTTGGAGAAGACAACAGCATGCTTCAATTGGTCTAGCAGGTCATCAATACGAGGAAGGGGGTACCGGTTCTTGATGGTGATCTTGTTCAGTGCTCGATAGTCGATGCACATACGCCAAGTCCCATCCTTCTTTGGTACTAACACCACAGGAGATTCACAAGGTGAACTACTCGGTTGAATGACACCATTGTTCAGCAACTCACCAAGTTGTCTCTTGATCTCTTCATTCTCCAATACTGAGTTGCGATACATACTCAGATTGGGCAGTGTCGCATCGGACACAAGCTGAATTTCGTGCTCGACTGGACGTTTCAGTGGACGACCCTGGGAAGTCTCGAACAGATCACTGTATTTCTCCAGTAGTCCCGACGAACGACCAGAATCCTCTCGGCACGCCAGCGACAATGCTGGTCGAGTACCCTCACCTTGATCAATGGGTCGAATCATGACAAGCACATACTTGTGACATGCATTAACAATTCGTTTGGCTTGATTTGCGGTAATCAAGTTCGAAGTGTTGACGTGGATGTCTCTACTGATCACGAACTTAACTCTGTCTTTGGTGAGGTCGTACTCTTGCGCTCGCCGATGGAAGTGAGCGTCTCGATCATACAGATATGGACTCCCAAAGATCACCTGACAGATATCGATAGGAACAACATCGCATTGCACCTCATCGATATATCATGCAGAGATCGCAAACTTCAACACACACTGACTCGTAATCTGTTTGTTCACGTCGGATGTAAACCAACCCAGCGGATATGGTCGCGGGTGTGTGGTTGTCTTCAAACCAAGTCGCCGAACCAGTCCAGCGGAGACCAGATTCTTCTGACTTCCTGGATCGAATATCGCTGCGACCACTTCGTGCTTCACCTGGATGTTGATGGTGAACAAGTCCTCCGTTGGGTGATGGTCGTTCGGTGGATCGGAACCCTTCTCCTTCAGCATTGCCATCAGAGACAAGGTCGTATCTGCCTCATTAACCGAATTCACTCAGACAACTTCTTCGTCGGGTGAAGTCGCAGTAGCCGTGGCTGTTCTTTTCTCTGGTCCGTTTTTCTTTGGTCTAAGTTCAGGATGAAGCTTGTAACATTTGTCCTTGGTATGCCCCGCGACTTGACAATTTTCGCAAAAGGCACCCGTGCCCGATTTTGAAGCGTTCTTCTTCGAACTCGGCTTTTTCTTTGTCGAGGTCGCATTTTCCTTTGTGCTTTTGTCGCTGCGGGATTTATTCTTCTTCTCGATCGCCATAGCAGTTGTGCTCGCGGTCGCAATGTCTTGGACACCGAACAGACTTAGCTCAGTACTGATTGATTTCTGAAGTCCAGATGTGTACTTCCGAAATACCTGAGGGTCGGATAGTGAGATGCCAATGACCATTGCTTGTCGCCGAAACTCTGTTGTATAGTCTTGGACGGTCTGGTCGCGCCGTTGGTACAATCTGTGCCAACGCTCCCATCTCTCCTCAAGGTAACCCATCGGATAGAATTCTTGTCGCAGAAGTCGTTTGAATTGACCCCACGGAAGGTCGTCAGCTTCACCACTGGTGACAAGGGCCTTCCACCATGTCTTGGCGTGGTCCTTCATCTTCAAAGGTGCAAATTTGACCTTTTCAGCGCTACTAAACCCTTTCAGGTCAAAGTAGGTCTCAAGTTGGTCGATCCAAGAATCCAGCTTCTCGGCATCGATCACCCCATCATATATGGGTATATCAATCTTAGCGTCGACTTTAAAAGATCCGATAGCTAAGGAGGTGTTGGCGAGGTCGTCGGTCTTGTGGTCGCCTTCGTCTTCATCTTCGTCTGCCCTGCGCAAGTCTTCACCAGTTTTCTCATCCATAACCTCCCCTACTTCAGGAGGTACAATCATGGCCTGCTGCTTAATCCAAGCAAGCACGGTTTCCATGTCGGTGGAGAGCTTAGCCACTTTTTCGGCTAGGTTAGCTTGAACGGGGGTATCGTCAGACATTGTCGGAGACGCGGCTGTAGGAACCGTCAATTGATCACCTGGAATTTCGCTGGAAGTTTTGTAACCCTGGCGAGTCTTCACCATCCACAGGATAGGAAAGTCGCTCTGATACCAACTTGATCTGTTTGAGACCTAGTCTTGGTTTTTGCACTAGGCTCGCCCAGATTCTAATATGCGGAATAATGGGATCTTACTCAAAAATACCGAAACCCAAAGTAATTGTACAACTCTTTATTTCAAAGAGGCTTTACACGTCGAATGTTAGACACACTTGTCTACGTCGAAGGAACTATAAGTGTCTAAAACTCAAATAAGTTCTATGACTCTTCGATGATCTAAACTAGACCTATTACAAGGTATTTATAGTCCAATCGTATGAGTACGTATCAGACTTAGTAATCCTAAACGTATTAGACTCATATAACTAACTTAACTAATCCTAAACAGATAAGCTTAGTTATATATATAGGATTACAATTCCGAACAGGGAACGAATTCCTTTTCCTGGTCGCGAACCAATCCATGGTCGCGAAACCTTTCCGAACACGGTTAAGGTGGCGAAGCCGTATGCGATCAGGACTTGGTCGCGAATCCGTATGCGATCAGGACTTGGTCGCGAATCTGTATGCGATCAGGACTTGGAGATCCTCCCGGATCATATATAGTAGACGGGTCTGTGTATTCCTTCTCTATCCATGATCAGGACAGCATTGACCGCGTGCGGCGTGGCCGCCAAGTAGAGGAGTAATGGTTCTCCTTTATCGGGAGACACCAAGACTGGTGGACTGGATAAATATGCCTTCACCTCCTGAAATGCTTTTTCGGCCTCGTCGGACCATGTGAAGTTGTGATGTTTTCGCAGGGCTTTGAAGAAAGGTAGTCCCCTCTTGCCTAGTCGCGATATGAACCAACTTAAGGCTGCCATGCGACCAGCCAGGCGTTGAACATATTTCATGGTCGAGGGAGACCTCATCTGTTCGATAGCCCTGATTTTTTCAGGATTGACTTCAATGCCTCTGGAACACACAAGAAAACCCAGAAGTTTTCCTGAAAAAACCCCAAAAGAACATTTCTCCGAGTTCAATTTTATTCCAAAGCGATTCAAATTACAGAAGGTTTCAACGAGATCGTCCAAATGAGACAATCTCTTAGTGCTTTTTACAACCAAGTCATCTACATATGCTTTGAGATTACGCCCTATCTGGGAAAGAAAGGTCTTTTGCATCAAGTGCTGGTACGTGGAACCTGCGTTCTTGAGACCGAACGGCATTCTGACGTAGCAGTAGGTGTCGAACGGGGTGATGAAGGCAGTCTTCTCTTCATCTTCTTCTGCCATGCTAATTTGATGATATCCCGAGTAAGCGTCCAGGAAGCTCATCAGTTCGCAACCCGCGGTTGAATCGACCAGCTGGTCGATGCGGGGAAGGGGAAATCGTCCTTTGGACAGGCACTGTTGAGACTGGTGTAGTCGACGCACTTGCGCCACTTACCATTTGACTTGCGGACCATTACCGGATTTGCGAGCCATTCCGGGTGATCGACATCACGGATAAACCCAGCCTTTAGGAGCTTGTCCAACTCCTCTCGGATGGCCTCCTGCCGGTCAACAGCAAAACGCCTGAGCTTTTGCTTTATCGGTCGCTGTCCAGGTCGAATTGCTAACCTGTGCTCGATTACCTCCCTTGGGACACCGGGCATGTCGGACGGTTCCCACGCAAACACATTTGCGTTAGCCCGGAGGAAAGTAATGAGCTCGAGTTCCTATTTGTCATCCAGGCCTGATCCGACCCTAATTGTCTTGGATGGATCATCTGGGTACAATGGAACTAGTTTAAGTTTTTCATCTGGTCGAGGAGCAGCCTTGATCGCGTCAACGGCGACTGTGGCGACCTGAGCGTCCCGGAGGGGAAGTTGGTCCACCATCTCCAAAGATAGCCGGTCACATGTGAGTGCCACGTTGCGACTGCCTCAGATCGAGATGACTCCTTTGGGGCCAGGCAACTTACCGCACTGATAAGCATAGTGCGTTGCCATCATGAACTTAGCAAGAGTTGGCCTGCCAAAGATTGCATTGTAAGCCGAATCACAATCAATCACATCAAAAGTAACCAATTCTGTTCGGAAGTTATCCGGTTCTCCCAGTGTGACTGGGAGGACCATATGTCCCAACGGCATCCTGGAGGGACCAGGGATTATCCCATAAAATGGATGGATTATGGGCTTAATCTTCCAGCGAGGAATTTGCATCTCGTCGAGCGCCTTGACCAATAGAATGTCCAAGGAGCTTCCTCCGTCGATCAGGACCCTTTCGACTCTCGCATTACTGATGATTGGGGTAATGACCAGAGGGAGTCTCAATGGTCGAGTAAGCCCCGTAGGACAATCAGAGCAATCAAACATCAAGGGTGTATCCGACCAACGGGGGTACTAAGGTTCACCAAGGGATGTTTCCGTTTGGTTAACCTCTCGATAAAAGGCCTTAAATTTCATTTTGGAAACAAAAGAGGAGGAACCTCCAAAAATAACATTAACATGATTATGAGGTACCTGGTAAGACATCTCTTCGTCCCCATCGGAGTCTCTTAGCCCGCATGCTTGTTCCTTAGTTGGTAAGGTTGGCATCGGTCCAACCCCCTGGTAGAAGTCATCTAACTGCTTCAACCAACTCCTACAGTTGTTGAGGTCGTGGCCTGCGGAGTTGTGGAGTGGACACCATTTCTTGCCTTCTGCGGTTTAGTCGACTTCTCTGGCTGGTCGGCACTACGACCACCAGAAGCAGTTTTATTTTTAAACGAAGGCTTGTTACCTTTGGTTGAAGGGGGCTTTTCTGTGACCGCTACCTCTCGGTATTGTCCAGAGCGATTCCTCTTCGACTTCTTGGATTTCCCGCCTGACGAAGATTCTGGTTTCTTGCTTGAATCTTCCTTCCTAGTGTCCTTGAGACCGGGTTGAGGCGGTAGGTTACCTTTATCGACCATCTGGTTCCATTCGACAGCCTCGACTGCGTCGGAATATCGATCAGCCATATCAAAGAGATCGGCTACTGATCGAGGAGGATGGATGAGCAAGTCTTCGGTGAATCTCGGATATCGAACGGCATGTTTAAATGCCCTAATAACGGAGCTATCAGATATGTTCGGGATGGTATTCCTCACCCCGACAAATCTCTTGAAAAACTGACGAAGGGTTTCGGTCGAAGTTTGCCGTAGTCAATGGAGGTCGTCCTCTTTACCCGACTTCTGATAACAATTTTGGAAATTGCTGAGGATAGCATCACACAGTATATAGATCGAACCTTCGGGTTGGTTAAACAACCAGGTTCTTGCCGGTCCTTCGAGGACTGTTGGCAGGTAGTTGGCCATGACCCGGTCATCGCCTCCTGCTGCTTAGATGGCAGTAATGTAGATTTGAAGTAACTCGGATGGGTTCTGAGTTCCATCGAACCTCTCTATGGCCCCTGGTCTAAACTTGTCTGGTCAAACGACCGCACGAAGGCCGGGCAAGAAAGCTTTACAACCAACGTAGGGATCGTGAACTGTCCTATGGCTTTCGATCGGATCGTGGGCGACTTCAGGCAATGGAGAAGCCACTCGTGGTCCTAAACGAGAGTGGACAGGGACTTGATCCCTACCACGAGAATCCTGTGCCCGCCTGGACTTGTCCTGGTGGGATGGTACAGGTGGCAGGTAACTTCGTCGACCAGAACCAGAGTGAGAATGTTCTCAGTTGTGGGAACGTGTCACCGACCGGGAAGACGCCGTAGGGGTCGCCTCAGATGCGACCTCATCCAACCTTTCCACCAGGATTCTGGTGAAGGCCGGTTTCTGCACATCCGTGACCGTAGGAGGAAAATTACGCATGACCTCCGTGATAGATTGAAGATGGCCATGAGTACTTCTCCTAGGGGCTCCAGGTGTTACCGTTTCTTCGTCCACTGGGAAATGCTCCGGAGTCAAAGAAGGTGTCTGGTCGCGTTTGCGACCACGTGATCATCGGGAAGAACTCAGAGGAGCATCGTAACGAGCCTGCGCATCTTGAAGAGCCTCTAGGGCAGTTCTGCGTAGTTCGTTGTCTTGTTGCTCGAGATCTTGATATTCCTTTTGTTTGCGTTCCTGTTCTTCCCTAGCAGCCCGTTGATCAGGAGTTTCCTCCTATAAGGCAGCGAACTGTCTAGGGAGAGAGGTCGCCGAGGGAGAAAACATCTCGGTCTATTCTGAGTCAGACTAGAAATCAAAGAGACGATGGAGGTTGTCAGGGTTGAACCTCCCCGGGCTAATTTCCTGGTCGATATCATCCTTCCCCTCAGCAAGGTCATATGACAGACCGGATTCACCCTCTAACGCATTAAGAACCTCGGTGGGTTCTGACCTTGCGTTAGTCGCCTCCTGGTCGATGGACATGACCTGGAGAGTTGATTCGACCTCTGGGAGATTCTCGCCTCCAGTTTCCTCCATCGGGATAGGTTCGCTATGAGAAGGCATGGGAATGTGAGCATAATCCTCGAGATCAAAATCGTTCTTGGAATCATATGCTCCAGCCATAATTCAGCGAACCTCCAGATGAAAATTAAGATGCCTTGAGAAAGGCCCCACGGTGGGCGCCAGCTGTTGACGATTCGGACTCGGGGTCCTTAGCCGAACTTATGCAAAATTTGTAGGTTGTGAGACCTTTTAGGGTGTCCCTCCGGGAAGGTATGATGAATTAAAGAGAACTGGAGCACAGAGAGGTTTATACAGGTTCAGGCCCTCGATGGTGGGAGTAATAGCCCTACATCCTGTTGAGATTTCACTATGTACGGTAAAAGGATTTACAGAGTTATGGAAAACATCCTCACAGGCGAAGATTTTCCCTATATATTTGTATAACACAATGCCCGGGAGACTTATGGGAGCTATCTAACTTATACTACTATCTTCTAGTTATTCGATCTGATATGGTTCAATCGACCTTTTTTTGTTTGATGCATTGGGGTATCCTTTATACTGGTCGAAAGGGTGCCAAATCACAACGGTATGAAACAATTGTTTGGATGCAGTTTCGGCAACCGCTCCTAACTCCCACGCAGGTTTAACACGTGTTATTTATAGATAACCGCACGTATTAACCTGCTGACGGTTATCTCCGTACGTGGAAGAATATTCGAGATACACGGGATATCCCCATCATAAGAGAAGATCAATCCCGCATCCCCTGGTCAAAGATGTTCTAACCATGCGTTGTTCACTGACCGCGCACCATCTGCAGTCTTCTGTCCGCATATGGCACACGAACTCCAGACCGCGCACTAGCTACGGTCTGATGGCGTAAAACCAGTCTGGTTCAAATCTGTCCTGAACCAGCCGTGTATTTATTTGAACTGGCTCAGGTATCAATCCTCATCAGTTAGTCATCGCCTTGGTCATCTCAGTGATCGAGGGATATTTTAAGTGTCTGATGAACACTCCTGCCTGAGCGGATGCACGTGAGGACCCAAGTTTCGATAACTGGTCGGTGAGAGTATGTCGCGCCCTGAAACTGGGACAACGACTACTCCTGTAGAGACCTAGCTCGCTGCAGCTAGTCCCAAACCACAAACCTTTGACTTCCCAGGATAAGTCAAACACAGGAGTATATTACATTGCAACAGAGTACTCACAAAATATTAAGCAGTGTGGCCTGCTGGCCTTAATATTACATAAAGAGGATTACAATGCCTACAAGGCATTCAGGGTTTAGCAAAATATTTAACTACACAGCAGAAGATAGGTGACCCTCCCACAAAAGAAGTTGACGGCAGAACAACACACTTCAGGGCTCTGGCGGAACTATTCTCCTCCTTCTGGATCCACGTAGTACTCCGTGCCATCATCTTGATCAAGGTAGGCTCCATCTATTGAGTTGAATGTTGCAAGGGTGAGCACTTACGTACTCAGCAAGTCATAGGTAAGAGTAGATACATATAGTAGTGATGATATGAACCTAGACTAGTCAAGAATTATGGATATTTGTAAAATAATCTTTTCCTTTCTCATCTCATCTTATGGCAGCACTTTTCATAATATAACATCATCATTCATGTTCACTAGATTATAGCACTACCGCGACACGTCGACACACGACAGCCCACGGCAGCACTCCTTATCATGACAACACATGTCATTTGGGTAATCTTGATTAAACATATTTTATTTAGAAAATAATACTTGTGTCACACCCCGTGAATTTAATCCACCGCAGCAGACTCCTATAAAACCCGGGAGCTCGGAGTATTCGAATACGTTTTTAACTCTGCAGAGAGGTACAATTTACCCGCAAGATATTCCACTTTCAAGCCCATCCTATCAAAATGATTAGACCCCTCCTCACAACCATGTGTGAGTGGCAAGGTGGAGATAACAAGAACTTTTGTTATGCATCACTTACAATTCACCCCCGACCCTGTGGCTCTCAGCGAGACACAGTTGTGGCAGGTTGTATCCAAACCTCCACCCCTTTGCTTATTCCCATTACTGGGTCAGCGTGCTTGATCACCTTCAGTGATATGTGTGAGAGCCACGCTCCGTGTTTATCGTGCATCACTACACATCTCATGCAGGGGTTTCATGTGCGATCCACATAATTACTTGTTCAGGCCTGTCCCATACCAGGCTTGCGGTTAGCACGTTGTTCATGCCACTAGGCGCACAACACAAGGTTCTAGTCCTTATATGCCAGTGACCAGACCATCCACAACCCTGCACCTTCAGTGCCTGCATATCCTTTGCAGTCTAGCACCTCCAGTGCTACAGCCATCCATACCATTTTTCTGGTCACGGCTAGGGGTTTTATTTCATGAATATAAGTATATAAATACATATAACAGTTCATGGCTCAAAACTTGTTTATTTCACATTTCACAGATAACCAGTCTAGTACTGCCAATTGATAAATCAACCATTCTCAATCTTTCACATGCAATATTGCCTATATTCAAGGTTATATTATAGCAACATTTAAAATATAGGTTCAAGATGACCAAGGATATGACTTGCCTTCCGCGTCGTAAAATACAGCAGTCGATGACGGGTCAACAGCAAAATCTTCAAAGTCAGCTTCTGAATCTGCTCGACGACAAACAATCACACAATAATTACTTATAATATTTAAAATGTTTTATGACTTATATGCAGAAATGCTCAACAATAATGATTGAACTAAACTGGAGATAAGTTGAACTGCAAACTGAACTGAGTCGAGATTCTAGGGTTTCAAGGAATTTGGGCTAAGGATGGTGATTAGATAATCTTAGGGTTTCAAGATTACAATAGGGATAAAAATTTTGTGGCTGGTTTAATCAAAACAGCGAATGTCAACAGATCGACATTCGGATCAAAGCTTGGACATAGCTTTAAGAAAAGCTAGGGTGCTTATCTCAAGTTGTGGTAGTAGAAGAAAATGTAGATCACAACTCTACAAATTTAGTGGACAAAGTGGATTTCAAATTACACAACCAGAAGTTGGTAAACAAGGTCAATGCCACTGGCTGGCAAGCTCTGGCATAGAGCTGACAATGCCAAAAACTAGGGCTTAGCATAACTTTTGATATGGAGCTCCAAATGATGCACCACTTTGTCTGGGAGGTAGGCTTGAGTAACAGGAACAATTAAGTTAACAGGATCTAGGGCAGGAAATGGCTGGAAAGCAAGAAATTTGATGATGAACAGAGATGAACTGGCTGCACTGGAGTAGTTCTGAACACAAACTTGGCAAAGCTATATCTTTTGATCTAGGCTGATCTAGGTGTCGGGCTAGAAGACAAAAATGCTCAGGAGGCTAAGGCACATCTAAATGACAAGGTGATTTGGGCTGAAACGGCCGGGAACACTTTTCCGGTCATCGGCGCCGGAGAAGAAACACTGGATTTGGGCATTTCCAACACAAGCCGATTGAACTCGATTCCTTGCTCTAGGAGTAATAGAAGGGTATGAGTAAGCTACTGGCGACGTCAATTTGGCCGGAGGTTCGCCGGTGTGGCTTGGCGACGAGAGCCAGCAACTGATAAATTACAAAATTGGGGATAGCTTCAAATTGGGCTCAATTGATTGTTCTAAGTTCACAGGCATGCTTGATTTAGCTTACTGATCAATTTTGATTACAGATACGAGAGCTAGTTTGGAGTAATTCGAGCTACATTGCCGGAACAGGGAAATCTTCGACTTTCAGCCATTTCCGGCGATCACCGGCGTTAGAGGTCACCGGGGAGCAATTAGATAGCACTACACAGAGAGGATGAGTAGATGAACTCACTGATGGCTTTAATTTGGCAGGAGATGCAGTGAAGTGAGCTGGCACCGTGAGCCTCCTCGATGGCTCGCCGGAGAAGACGACTGCAGCGAGGAAATTTGCAAATTGGTTAAGTCCTGGTGATGTGTGGAGGGAGCTGCTGAGCACAGGAGTGCTTATATAGGCCAGGCGAAGATGGCGAAGGGGACAATGAAGTAATTGGCTGCTGTGATGAGATCGTTTGCGTGCTGGAGCAGTAGCGGCGAAGAAACAGCAAGAGCGGTGATGCGACGGCGACAAGCTTTCAACTGATCACAATGTCGCCTCATCGGGACCTGGCAAAGCTTGTAGCAAGCGGTGGCGACAAGTACTGGCGCGGCGAGGCTACGTGGCGATGGATTGCTGACAAAAGTCACTACTGGTCGCGCAGGGAAGCAGGCGCTGGTCGTCGACGTTGCAGCGACGCTGCCACGGTGACGGCTGAGGCGAGGACACGTGCGCAACAGCATGCACGATCAAGTTGCAGGCGAAGCTTGGCCGGCGGCGAACGTGCACGGCGCAAGGAATCACGGCGAGGCTTCTGGTCGTGTACAGCAGTTGGCCTGGTCGAATTAGGGGCCTGATTGCAATATTTGATTTTCACATTTGGACTGAAATGTAAATCTGGAGATTTGGAAGGTTTAAACTGAAATTGATTTCACTAATCTGGTAGATTATATTCAACAAGGTATTTGGCAAAGGTAATTGATAAAATTTGATACATTTGAATAGTTTTTGATACAAACTGAAAATAGGGTAATTTAGGGTAAAACAAGATTTAAGTTTTGTCGATTTCGAATTCTGGCATTTAGGGTTCGATTTTGATATCTGCACAGAAGAGAGACTTGTGGTAAATAGCATTTTGAGAAGATTTGCCAAAGAAATTCTGAATTTGGAGTTAATCTGGAGATTTTAGCCTTTTTGGGTTTTCAGATATCAGATAAGGACTAATTTGCGATAACCCTTGGACTGATTTGTGAAAAGAGTCTAGATGATAGAATCTGGCTGTCAACTTTTTATATTAAGGTATTGACATACCCATGATCATATTCCAGGAATAATCTGGTCTGAACTTGGTCAAGATTTTGATTAAATCTGTATTTCTGAAACTTAGGGTATTTGGGTAATATAAGGTATTTCTGTTTTCGAAAACAGAAGAAGTTGATAAATCTGGAATTTAGAGATAGAATTGGATCTAGGTTCTGAAGGCTTTTAGATTCAGGATAACTAATAGATCACATCTGAACAATCTGATCTTGATTTGAGGTCACAGGATAGATTTTGGAGATTTTAGGGCTTAGAATAGATACTGATCTGGCTCATACTACAGATACATGCATGCTATTGATGAAAAAGGAAGTTTTCACCCCTAACTCAGGGTGTTAAAGAGTATTATCTCTTTTTGGAACGAACTGGACATTGAAATTTCTGAAGTATTTTTTCAATTTTCTCACCTCGCCCAGGTAACGAGCCATTGTCTTGTCAGATGTGCTGTACTCCTTGTTTACCTGATTTACGACTAGCTGTGAGTCTCCCCTCACCACTAGCCAATGGACTCTAAGGGATTTGGCTGCTCAAAGCCCAGCTAGAAGATCTTCATACTCTGCTACATTATTAGTTGTGTCGACGATTCGGACTCGGGGTCCTCAGCCGAACTTATGCAGAATTTGTAATAGTGAGACCTTTCAAGATGACCCTTCGGGAAGGTATGCTGAACAATGGAGAACAGGAACACAGAGAATTTAGACAGGTTCGGGCCCTCGATGGTGGGAATAAAAGCCCTACGTCCTGTTGAGATTTCACTAAGTATGGTAAAATGTTTACAAATGGGAGGAAAAGTCCTCACAGGCAAGGATTTTTCCTATAAAAGTGTACAAAAATAAGCTAAAGAAGACTTAAGAATGCTATATGAAATATGCCGTAGACTTGGCTAACTTGGATCTCTCCTTTTCTCTCTTCTTTGATTGATACTTCATGCCATCCTTTTATACTGCTTGAAAGGGTACCATGTGAAGGAAACTGCATCAATCGGTTGCTCGGATGGTTAGATACGGTTTTTGAAACTGCTCTTAACCTCCACGCAGGTTAAACACGTGTTATTCATGAATAACTGTACGTGTTAACCCCCTGACGGTTGATTTTCCACGTGTAGGAATCTTCGGGATACTTAAAGTATCCTGTCATATAGACAACCGAATAGATAGATCCCAGGTATCCTGATCGGTAGATGTCCTGACCGCGGGATTTAGCTGATCGCGTAATATCCCGAATGTGTAGTTCGCGTATAGGCCACGAACTTCTGACCGCGCAAGGCCTACGGTCTGACCGCGTAAAGCTGCGACTTGATCGCGTAAAGCTTGCGACCTCGTGGTGATGCCTCTCAAAATAACTTGAGTTCGCATCTCCAGACACATGCTCTGGTTCGAACCTGTCTTGAACGAGAAGTTTATTAGAAGTGACCCGGGTGTCAATCCTCGTCAGCTAGCCCCCAAATTCGAAGAAAACGGAGAGACGTGTTTATTTCGAATTTAAAAAATCGTGCATTGGACTTTTAACCCGGCCCTTTAACTTCTCCACTTAGTGGCGCACTAAGTGAAAACGGTTGGTTTCTCAAGACGGGTTCTGACACTACGTGACGGGCAATGATGGCGCCGTAGAGATTTTTATCTCGAGGTAAAATTGTAAATGTCTTTAACGAAACTCGAGGTGTCTGGGAGGCGAACCGTCGACCTGGCGGCTATAAATACCAGACCCCTGGATATGTAAAGATTTCACAATTTCCCTCTTATGCCTAAGTCTTTTTCTTGTTACCTGGCCTCCTTCCTTTTCACTTGCTCTTCCTAATGGCAGATCACGAAATCATCGAGATTGAGAGCGATGAAGGGGAAATTGTCGAACAAGGGTCGAATGAAGTCCTGTCTCCCTTAAGGAAGAAACCCAAGGTTGACGAAGGATCTTCTAGTGGAACAAAGGTGAAGAACGTAGCGAGTTTCTTTCTTCCTTCAGTTCCTTTGACCCTCCCCGTCCATGCCTCTCGGCAAGTTAGGCCTTTATCCTTAGAGAAAGATTCCATCACGTTCAATTCTCCCATCCTTATGGGTGATCAACATCCTGGTCGGCAAGCGGTGACTATCCCTCGACTAGATGATTGCCATATTGGGTTGGCGAAGCAATCTTCTTCTGGGAAGGTTGCACTTCCATCATATGGTGATCTTCCCCCCAAGATGAGTGTATCAACGGGTTATGCACCAGGACAGGTAACAATTCTTCTCCCTTTTTTGCTGATAATTTTAGTTAATATGACTAACTTTTACAAAATGCAGGAGGTAGGAGGCCCTAGCGATCAGCCTTCTGCTGCTCCATCTCTTCCTTCCGGACAGACTCTTCTGGAAGAGAAGAATGCCCTGGAGAAGAAGACCTGAGGAGATGGCCTCGAAGATTCTGCGTTTAGCAGAATGTATTGATCGATCCCGAGAGGAGGCGCACCATTTCCGTCGAGAGAGGGACTTCGCTCAGCAACAGCGAGAACTCTCCGACTTGATTAGGGACAATAGTGCGTCCGTCGTTAGGGATGATATAGATAGACTTAGGGTAGTTGCTAGTTCCCTGGGGGTTGTCAGTGTAGATCCTACTGACAACAATATGTCCCTTGGGGAACTTTGTAAACTTCTTTCGGAGCAAGTCGATGTTTTGATCGACTGCATCCCTTTTGTATGTAAAGAATGTAAGAAATAAAAAGTTTCTTATTTTTTACGAATATTCTTCACATCTTCTGTGCGAAAACATAGCCATAAACTTTACGTTTGCGACCATTCATACACAGGAAACTTTAGTTCTGCGATCAGAATCGTTTTTAAGAATAGGGCACCGCGACCTGCCCTGATTCCGCGAGCAGTTTCAGAGCCGCGGTCAGAACTAAAGTGCGACCAGAGTTAGGACTCGGTCAGGCCGTCATTACGATTAGAATCGAAGTTTCAGCCTAAAACATGATGAAAAAACCATAACCCAATTAGAAACATTCCAGTACGTCAAAAATTGAGTTATATGATTTTTTCGAAGAAAATGTTCAAAGTATAAAGAAAAAACGCCTTCTGAAAAAGTACTGAAAATTTTTCAGTCCTTTTGCACTTTCAGTTTCCAAAACAAAGAAGCCTTTTTGTTTCAGATCCGACGTCTGGGTACTTTATCGGGTCTATCAGAAACAGTATCCATTATGGGAAATGAATAAAGCATTCAATGGAACGTTTGAAACGAGCTATTTACCCATTAATGCGTCGCCTTGGGTCTATAAAAAGCAGTAGGTAGCTTCTTGAGGAAGCCATTCAGCCGCGAAAAAATCCTTAGAATTCCCGCCGCTCAAAACCCTCATTTTCTTCAGCCTTCGTCTTCCCCAAATCGCCAGCTTCCCCTTTGATTCTACACCATAGATGGCGTCCTGGAGCAGATCCATTCATCATTCTGAGGAGAGCCTGATGGCGCTCGAGAAGGAGGAGATCCTTTCTCCGCGGCTGCTCATTAACTGGCGACCTGCGGAGAAGGACCAAGAAACCCCAACTGTCCAAGAAGGCGAGTTGGTGGTTTTTGAGGAGTATTTTCGTTGCGGGTTCCGATTCCCTGAAAGTCGGTTCCTTAAGGACATCTTTGAGCATTACGGGTGGGAACTGATCAACCTCCACCCCAACGCGATGCTGATTCTTGCAGTATTCCAGCATCTCTAGTGAAGCCTTCGTCGGAGTATACCCCAGCGTGGATCTTTTCCGACGATTTTACTTTTCGGCGTGGTCGAAGAGCACCAACGCCGCCGGATGCATCTACTTCCGGCTCAGGGATAAAAAGGAGTATCCCTCCCCACCCCTGCGAGACTCAGTGCACGGGTGGCACCAGAAATGGTTTTACTGCACCCCTCCGACCGAGAGCGGGCTGTGGTTTAAGAACTCGTGGCCGGAGAAAACAAGCGAGTTGGATACTCTCCCGGCGATGAACGCGGAGTTCATGAAGCATGCCGAGGTAATCCTTCACTTAGTCGAACAAGGGCTGACGGCACGTGACGTCATCCGAGACTTTGTGAAGAATCGGGTGAGCCCCCTACGTGAAAGGGCTCATCCGGCTTGGGAGATCACGTCCATGGCGGACACTACCCTGGACTATAATGAAGGTACTTATTTCTGACATAGAAATCCTTTTGTTATTTTTGAAATGTATCAATTTAACTTGTATCCGGGAACAGTCCTGCCCTCAGCTGAGATTGAGAGGCGGACTAACTACCTCCTCAGGGCGTACAACGCCGAGGTAGAGGGCCCCAAGGGATCGCCTCGCCCCCAAAGCTTGATTCATGCTGGCGACGACCTTAAACAGGAGCGCCGAAAGGTAAACTTCTTACTTGGCCTCTGTTTTACAGGTTTCATGTATGTCCAACACTAATCAATTTCATTGGAGTGAAAATAGCTCCTAGGGAGGTTCGCGGATGCGACATTCCCAATTGGAAATGTTGGCTTTCTGAAGAAGCTAGCAGCGAAGAATGTGAAGAAGGTCTCCCAGAGACCCAGGACAAAGAGTCCTGCCCCCAAGAAGACCAAGCTGAACCCTGGGGAGGGGTCTTCACGAAGCGTCCCTCGTCCCGCAAGAAAGACTGCGGTAAGATATCACATTCCTGCTACTTTTTCAGGCCCGACATGGAATCACTTCTTCGTCGTACAGGGAGAGGGGAGTGAGGAGGAAGAGGATGACGTTCCTCTGATCCTTCGAAGGAGGAAGATCGCGGATCTTCCATCCAGCGATGTCCCAGGCTGCCCCGCAGAGACTACAGCTGCCGAAGAGGTGGCCGTGGCTGACCCTGCGACCACCGAAGATCTGGTGGTCGCGGGTGACCTTCCAATTCCTGAAGCCCCCGGGGTTTCAGGATCAGTCATCTCTGCTTCCCTGGTCGAAGGGACGACTAAGGTAAAGGATCTTTTCGATCATTCCCTCCATGACTCTTTCTGCATATTTGACAAGTTAATGTACATACAGGAAGGAGAGCTTCCCCCTGGGTCCACTGGGGATTCCAGGGAGGAAAATCCTCCTCCTCCGTGGACAGAGGAGGAAGTAGATGAACGAAGGCCGGCTGTGACGGTTCCAGCAATTCAGGAATCGTCAAGGCCTTCGGATGAAGCCCCACCAATTAGCCCGGTGGTCCAGGTAAAGACTTATGTGTTTTTAACTGTTCCCTAAGAATATGCCTGTAACATGATATTTCCAGGGGGGTGCTGTCTTATTTACCATACGGAAGGCAAGAACCGGAGACGGCTCTCCTTCGCAAGGAGAGTTGTCCCAGAAGTCCCAGGAACGAATGGGATTTCGAATAAGGTAAGAACTCTTTTTCGACAGTAATCTTATATAAAAACTGTCTGACCCACTCTTCCTGTTAGGCAAAAGAAGACAGCACCTATACCTTCAACCGCCACTGGGGAGGTTGAAGTTAGGGCTAATGAGGGAGCCTCTAATGAGAGCGCTCTACTCCCGTGGTTCAGGAAATCGTCCGGACCGCGGGAGGTGAATCAAGCACAGGGACTGGGTCACCGCCAGTGGCCTCTGGGGGTGGCGTCCGGCCGGCACTCCCATCAACTGTCCCCGTTGCAGGCACTTCAGGCGCGCTAGCAAGGATTCCTGCTAGCATGGATGATGCTGCTTTAAATAAGTTTATGAAGGTATGATGACTCCTGTTTCGGCGTTTGAATCGCCTTTAGAGCATACTTGACTCTCTTGCTTTGTGTCACAGGGCTTGTCATGGGTGACGAGCCAGTCGCATGCTGCAATGGCTAGCATGGCGGCTGTTCAAAAAGATCGTGACGGCTTGCGCAAGTGAGTATCGTCATCCTTCTGTTAATATAAGTAGGCTTTAATTGTGACTAACCTGATTTTGCTGCAGAGAGGTTACGTTCTTGAAGAAGGAGTTAACCAAGATAAAGCTGAACTCAGTTACAGAGTTTCAGAAACTACGGACTGAAATCAATAGACTTCAGTCTGAGAATGTTGGTAAGTCGATTCCCAACTTGAGAAGACTTAAAGACATTTCTTGTTCATAACCTCTTTTCTTTGTGCAGCGCAAGCAGGTCGTATTAAACAGCTCAGCCAGGACAAAATGCTTCTCGAGTCCTCGCTCGACCACACCAATCAAGTGGTCAAAGAATTGAGTCTATTGGTCTTCGAAAAACTGAAGGCCATAGCCAGCCTTTTGAATACCAATGTGGTAGAGTTGAGGAAGGACAACCCAGATGTCAGCGATTGGGCATCACTGCTTACAACTCAAGCAGAATCACTGCTCGAATATCTCCCTGGAGATTTACGGCGACGTGAAGAGATGATCAGGACGAGAGTCCGATCAGCCGCATCCGCCATACTCAGCCGGGTTCGACTTCACCATGGCTCAGATGCGAATCTGAGCGCGCTGGTGGGACCGGTTGAGGTCGAGAGTGACGAACTGCTTGACGCCGTTATCGAAGAAGTTAAGCCCTTCGTTGACAAGCTCTTGGCTGAGCTAAGGATCGAATGATCCTTGTATTTTGTAACCAAACAATTGTAATTACAATGCTATGTATGTAAAATCATTTTTTCAAGAGAAAGTGTATATTCACATCATAAGTTTCATACTATAAGTGTATTCCTCTAGCCCCCGCCTCTGTTTTGTGAATACTGAAGTCTTAGTATTTTAAACAGAGGAAAACATAAGTATGATGACCAGGGATATGTGCCTCAAGCCGATGGTCAAGATTAAAGTAACATTTTAACCCTATTGCAAACTGGTAGCCACCCAAATGACCGAAGACAAGCCAGATAGTCCCGTGTGCGTTGAGAAACGGCTTATTTAGGAGAGACTTATCTGGAAGTGATCATGAGATTGACCAGCGAATCCGGTTGAAAAATGCTGTAATAACCTAACCGCCGGCGATCAGCCCCCAGGTCGAATTAGTATAATTTGGGTCTAAAGAAAAACACTCATTGTATGAAAACAAGACATGCTTTTTATGAAAAGATGCTAATTGAACAGGAAAAAAGTGATTGGAATACTTACACGTAAAACTTGCGAAGTTGATCGATGTTCCAAGTATTGGACAAAATCCGACCATCCTCCATGGCTAACCGCGCAGATCCTGACCGCGGTACTGAGACGACAGTATACGGTCCCTCCCACTTTGGGGAGAATTTATTGCGGTTAGACTGGTCTTGAATTTTTCGTAAAACCAAGTCGCCCACGTTGAGATCACGTGGTCGCACCTTTTTACTGTGATACTTGCGTAGAGCCTGCAAGTATACCGCGGACTTAATCAGGGCGCGATCACGCCGTTCTTCCAGGAGGATGAGATCTTGCGATCGTTGTTCGGATTGGTTGACCTGTTCGAATTGATTCGTGCGAACAGATCCAATACTTACTTCCATAGGCAACACAGCCTCGGCTCCATAGACCAAATGGAAGGGTGTCTCACCGGTGGCTCGACTAGAGGTAGTTCGTAGTGCCCATAGAACAGCATAGAGCTCGTCTGCCCAAGCCCCCGAGCGGGTCTTGAGGCGATCAAAAACACGTTTTTTGATACCTTGCAGTACTTGCCCATTGGCCCGTTCTACGGCACCATTGCTTTGTGGATGTGCCACAGAAGCAAAGCACACCTTGGTCCCAATCCGATCGCAGTAGTCTAGGAAAAGACCGCTAGCGAACTGAGAACCGTTGTCTGTGATGAGATGGTTTGGAACACCAAATCGTGCCACAATGTTCTTGTGAAAGAACTTTTGTGCGGCTAATGCAGTAATATTTCGTACTGGTTCGGCCTCAATCCACTTTGTGAACGTGTCAATGGCTACAAACAAAAACTTGTATCCATTGACCGCTTGTGGCATAGGACCGACGATGTCCATTCCCCAGATCGCGAAAGGCCATGCGAGAGGAATAGTTTGTAATGCATAAGCAGGTTGATGAACCTGTCTTGCATGAAACTGACATTGTGGACACATCTTGACCATAAGCTTGGCATCATCGAGTGCCGAAGGCCAGTAGAATCCCTGTCGAAAAACTTTTCCGACCAGTGTTCGGTATGACGCGTGTGCACCGCATACACCGTCATGTATTTCTTTCAAGAGGGATTTTCCTTCCTCCTGAGATATGCAGCGCATGAATACTTGTGGCGCCCCGAGATTTGGGACTACGACTACTCCTGTAGAGACCTAGCTCGCTGCAGCTAGTCCCATATATGCATAGCATACACATACCCTTGACGTCCCAGGATAAGTCAAGCACAGGAGTATATCACATTGCAACAGAGTAACTTACAAAATAGTTAAGCAGTGTGGCCTGCTGGCCTTGATATTACATAAGGAGATTACAATGCCTTCACGGCATACATGGTTTAGCAAAATAACATCTACACAGCAGAAGATAGGTGACCCACCCACAAAAGAGAAGTGGACAGCAGAACAACACACATCAGGGAAATGACGGGACTGACGCTCCTCCTTCTGGATCCACGACGTACTCCATGCCTTCCTCTTGATTGTTGATCGCTCCGTCTATTGATTTGTAGGTTGCAAGAGTGAGCACTTACGTACTCAGCAAGTCATAGGTAAGAGTGGATACATATAGTAGTGATGACATGAACCTAGATTAGTCAAGAATTATTGATGTTTATAAAATAATCTTTTTCTTTCATACCTCATCTCATGGCAGCACTTTTCATAATATAACATCATCATTCATGTTCACTAGATTATAGCACTACCGCGACACGTCGACACACGACAGCCCACGGCAGCACTCCTTATCATGACAACACATGTCATTTGGGTAATCTTGATTTAAACATATTTTATTTAGAAAATAGTACTTGTGTCACACCCCGTGGATTTAATCCACCGCAGCAGACTCCTATAAACCCGGGAGCTCGGAGTATTCGAATACGTTTTTAACTCTGCAGAGAGGTACTAATTTACCCGCAAGATATTCCACTTTCAAACCTTTCCTATCATAACAAAATGATTGGACCCCTGACTCACTTCACATTGTGAGCGGCAAGGTGGAAATAACAAGAACTTTTGTTATGTTTTACTCACAATTCACCCCCGACCCTGTGGCTCTCAGCGAGACACAGTTGTGGTAGGTTGTATCCAAACCTCCACCCCTACATATGTTTCCATTACTGGATCAACGTGCGAGATCACCTTCAGTGATATGTGTGGGAGCCGTACTCCGTGTTTATCGTGCATCACTACACAATTCCAGCAGGGGTTTCATGTGCGATCCACATAATTACTTGTTCAGGCCTGTCCCATACCAGGCTTGCGGTTAGCACGTTGTTCATGCCACTAGACGCACAACACAAGGTTCTAGTCCTTATATGCCAGTGACCAGACCATCCACAACCCTGCACCTTCAGTGCCTGCATTCCTTTGCAGTCTAGCACCTCCAGTGCTACCACCGTTCCATACCATTTTCTGGTCATGGCTAGGGGTTTTATTTCATGAATATAAGTATATAAATACATATAATAGTTCATGGCTCAAAACTTGTTTATTTCACATTTTACAGATAACCAGTCTAGTACTGCCAATTCATAAATCAACCATTCTCAATCTTTCACATGCAATATTGCCTATATTCAAGGTTATGCTTTAGCAACATTTAAAATATAGGTTCAAGATGACCAAGGATATGACTTGCCTTCCGCGTCGTAAGAAACAGCAGTTGATGACGGGTTAACAGCGAAGTCCTCAAATTCAGCTTCTGAATCTGCTCGACGACAAACCAAACAATACACACAAATATTACTTATATATTAAGATGTTTTAGGATCTATATGCAGATATGCTTAACAAGGATAACTGAACAATATTGGAGATAATTGAGATTACAAGCTGAACTGAGTTGAGATCTAGGGTTTCAAGGATTTGGCTAAGGATGGTGGTAGATGCTCCTAGGATCTCAAGGTTATCATAAGAACATCAGTTTTGTGGTTGGTTTAATCAAAAACAGCGAATGTCAGCAGATTGACATTCAGATCAAGATTCTGACATAACTTCAAGGAAAACTAGAGAGGTTATCTCAAGTTATGACAGTAGAAGAAAATGTAGATCATAACTCTACAAATTCAGTGGACAAAGTGGCTTTCAAAATGCACAATCAGAAGTGGATAAACAAGGCCAATGCCATTGGCTGGCATGCACTGGAATAGTGTCAAAAACTAGGGTTTAGCGGCAATTATAATTCAAGGGCTCAATTCAAGTTGTGATAGAAGAATAAAATGTAGATCACAACCTCAGGAATCTAAGAGACAAAGTTATGCCCAAAATGCACATCTGGAAGGGAGTGAAAAGGGCTAATGCCACTGACTGACATAGTCTGGCATTGATCTTGACATGGCCAGAAACTAGGGCTTGGCATAACTTTTGATCTAGAGCTCCAAATGATGCACCATTTTGTCTGGGAGGTAGGCATTGATAACAGGAACAAATCATTCAACAAGATCTAGGGCAGAAGATGGCTAGAAGGTGATGAAATTCAGTGATGAACTGAGGTGAACTAGTTGTACTGGAGCAGTTCTGGACAATATTTTGGCATGGCTATAACTTGAATTCTGGCTAGTTTCAGAGATCGAGCTAGAAGACAAATATGCTCAGGAAGTTGAGGCACACCTGAATGACAAAGTGGATGAAGCTGAAACGGCCGGGAAAGGATTTCCGGTGAACTGCGCCGGAGAAGATGACATGAGATTTGGGGCTTTTTGATACAGGCCGAAAGAACTCTAATCCAAGCTTGGAGAGTATCTAGGAGGTATAGGGAAGCTTCTGGTACAAATGGATGGGCCGGAGGATGGCCGGAGAAGACTGGCGACGATCGCCGGCGACTGGTGGAGCTCAATTTTGAGGAAACCTTCGATTTGAGCTCAATCTGGAGATCTGGATGCATAGGCTTGCTGGAAATGAGTCACTGATCATTTTTCTTCACAAGCTCGAGAGCTAATTCGAAGTAGATCGGCCAGCATTGCCGGAACAGGGCAATCGGGAAGTTCCGGTGATCACCGGCGACTGGATGCAAGATAACTCAATTAAATGGTTCAGCACGATGAGGGAGATGAGATATACCTTCTGGTGCTGTTAAATCGGTGAGAAGTGCAGCAGGGCGTGCTGGCACCGTGAGGCCTCAATCTGGACTCGCCGGAGAAGAAGACGACAGCGAGGAGATTTTGCAAAATTGGCTAAGTCCTGGTGAAGGGAAGATGACACAGGGTATGGCTGCTTATATAGACCACAGGGCGATGCTTGCAAGGAGATAGCAGCAAGGGAATTGTGCCAGATGACAAGATTTGCCGGGCGCAGCTGCAACAACGGCGAGCGGTGAAGCGACTGTACACTGGCAAGGCGAAGCTGTGCTACATCGAGTCTCATCAATGTTGGGCGGTGCAAGGCAGTGGCGACAAGGGCTGGCAACGTGGCGCAATGTTGCTGACAAAAGCCTGTTGCTGGTCGCGCGTAGGAGCACATGCTGTTCAACGGCGCTGCCACGGCGTTGCCACGGCGATGGCTGGGGCGTGGACGCGTGTGCACATGCAACTCAAGTGAGTACGAGCTCAGGCGGGGCGAGGCGTGGCCGGCGGCGAGCAAGCGCGGCGCAAACGCACGGCAAGGTTACTGGTCGTGCACTGCAGTTGGCCTGGTCGAATTTGGGCTGATTTGCAATTATTGATTTTCTTGATTTGGACTGAATTGTAAATCTGGAGATTTGGAAGGTTTGATCTGGAATTGATTCTGCTGTTTTGGTATACTTAATTCCACAAATGATTTGGCACAGATTGAAGATAAAATTTGGCACATTTGGATGATTTTTGGTATGAACTGAAAACAGAGTAGATTAGGGTAAAATAAGTCTGAAACTTATTGATCTCGAATTCTGGGATTTAGGGTTTGATTTTGAGACACACATAAAAGAAGAATTTGTATTGAAAAGCATTTGGGAGATGTTCCCTGAATCAGATTCGAATTTGGAGATGATTTGCAACATTTTGCCTTTTCTGGCTTTTAGAAAATCTGGAAAAGGACTGATCTGCGATACTCTTGGACTGATTTGCGAAAAAGGTTCAGATGGTGAAATCTGGCTGCCAACTTTTTGGATTAAGGTATTGGCATACCCTTGATCATAATCCAGGAATAATCTGGTCTGAACTTGGCTAAGATTTTGATTAAATCTGAATTTCTGAAACTTAGGGTAAAAGGTAATAACAGATATTCTGTTTTCGAAAACAGAAGGGAGTTGATAATTCTGGAAGTTAGAGATAGAATTGAATCTGGGTTCTGAAGGCTTTTAGGTTTAGGATAACTGATAGATCAAATCTGGAAAGTCAGATCTTGACTTGGGGTCACAGGATAGATTTTGAGATTTTAGGGCTAGAACAGAATAAAGCTGAGACTGATTTGGTTGATCTAGAAGAGACATATGCATGCATGATTTTTAAGAAAGAAACTTTTCACCCCAAAACTCAGGATGTTACAATACTCCTTGAGTACCCTTTCTGTACATAACCCCATCTATGAGTTTGTACAGACGCGCCTTTCGAATTAACCGATCGCTTTTGGTTTCGTCCCCGGGTAGGGTCCCATGTTCAAGATAGACCCTCAATGGATGAGTCCAATCTTGTTCCTGACCGAGGTTGGCAACGAAGGCTATTGCCGGATCATCCTCGACCGAAGTCATGATCGAAGGATGGTCCAAGTGTTCAACGAACACTCCTGCCGGAGCGGATGAGCGTGAGGATCCAATTTTGGATAATTGGTCTGCGAGAATGTTGTCCTTTCGCGGGATGTATTGGACTTCGAAGTGACTGAAGTGTTTTTCCAATCTCCTCACTTCCCCCAGGTAATGAGCCATTGTCTCATCGGAGGTGCTGTACTCCTTGTTTACCTGGTTTACGACCAGCTGTGAGTCCCCCCTCACCACTAATCGACGGACTCCGAGGAATTTTGCTGCCCGGAGCCCTGCAAGAAGACCTTCATACTCTGCTGCATTGTTGGTTGCAACAAAGTGTAGTTGGATGACATACTTAAGCTGTTCGCCCTGAGGTGTAACTAAGACCACCCCAGCCCCCGAGTGTTGAAAACTACGGGAGCCGTCAAAGTACATTGTCCAATAATCGGGGCACTCCAGTTCCTTTTCCAACTGCACGGGTGGCTCAGGGTTGGTCCATTCGACCACAAAGTCGGCCAAAACCTGAGACTTAACCGCCGTGCGAGAGGTAAAGTGGATCTCAAAGGCACCGAATTCGACCGCCCACTTGGCGATTCGACCAGATTTTTCTGGATTTCGGACAATATCCCCTAAAGGAAAAGAGGAAGGTACTGTGATCTTGTGTGCTTGAAAGTAATGTCGTAGCTTACGGGAAGCCATCAGTAGCGCGTAAAGTATCTTCTGGACCTCAGGGTAACGCTCCTTAGGACCATGAAGTACCTCGCTCACATAGTAGACGGGTCTGTGCACTCCTTCCCTTTCCGCGATCAGAACTGCGCTGACCGCGTGTGGGGTGGCCGCCAAATACAGAAGCAATGGTTCATCCTTTTCAGGAGACACCAATACTGGCGGACTGGATAGATATGTTTTTACCTCTTGAAATGCTTTTTCGGCCTCATCTGACCACGTGAAGTTATGATGTTTCCGCAAGGCTTTAAAGTAAGGTAGTCCCCTTTCGCCTAATCGCGATATGAAACGACTTAAAGCCGCCATGCGACCAGCCAGGCGTTGAACGTCCTTCATGGTCGAGGGCGACCTCATTTGTTCAATAGCTCTGATTTTCTCAGGATTAACCTCAATGCCCCTGGAACACACAAGAAAACCAAGAAGCTTTCCTGAAGAAACCCTGAAAGAACATTTCTCCGGGTTCAATTTTATTCCAAAGCGATTCAAGTTACAGAAGGTTTCAGCAAGATCGTCCAAATGAGACAATCTTTTGGTACTCTTTACAACCAAGTCGTCTACATATGCTTCGAGATTGCGCCCTATCTGGGAAAGAAAGGTCTTTTGCATCAAGCGCTGGTACGTGGAACCAGCGTTCTTGAGACCGAACGGCATTCTGACGTAGCAGTACGTGCCGAACGGGGTGATGAAGGCAGTTTTCTCTTCATCGTCTTCTGCCATGCTAATTTGATGATATCCCGAGTAGGCATCCAGAAAACTCATCAGTTCGCAACCCGCAGTGGAGTCAACCAGCTGGTCGATGCGGGGAAGGGGAAAGTCGTCCTTCGGACAGGCACTGTTGAGGCTAGTATAGTCGACGCACATGCGCCACTTGCCATTTGACTTGCGGACCATGACCGGATTGGCGAGCCAATCCGGGTGATTCACCTCGCGGATGAACCCGGCTTGTAAGAGTTTGTCTAACTCTTCTCGGATGGCTTCCTGTCGGTCGGTGGCAAAACGCCTGAGCTTTTGCTTTATTGGTCGTTGTCCAGGTCGGATTGCTAACCTGTGCTCAATTACTTCCCTTGGGACACCGGGCATGTCGGACGGTTTCCACGCAAACACATCTGCGTTAGCCCGGAGGAAAGCAACGAGGTCGAGTTCCTATTTGTCATCCAGGGTTGACCCAACCCGAATTGTCTTGGATGGGTCATCTGGGTACAAAGGAACTTGTTTGAGTTTCTCATCTGGTCGAGGAGCAGCCCTGATCGCATCGGCGGCGACAGTGGCGACCTGAGCGTCCCGGAGGGGAAGTTGATCGACCATCTCCAGAGATAGCCGGTCGCACGTGAGTGCCACGTTGCAACTACCTCGGACCAAAATGACACCTTTGGGGCCAGGCAATTTCCCGCACTGATAAGCATAGTGCGTTGCCATCATGAACTTAGCGAGAGTAGGCCTGCCAAAGATTGCATTATAAGCTGAATCACAATCGATTACATCGAAAGTAACCAATTCTGTTCGGAAGTTATCTGGTTCTCCCAGAGTGACCGGGAGGACCACTTGTCCCAATGGCATCATGGAGGGGCCTGGGATTATCCCATAAAACGGATGAATTATGGGCTTGATCTTCGAACGAGGAATTTGCATCTCGTCGAGTGTCTTGACCAATAAAAGATCAAGGGAACTTCCCCCGTCGATCAGGACCCTTTCGACTCTCGCGTTACTGATGATTGGGGTAATAACCAGAGGTAATCTCAATGGTCGAGTTAGCCCCACAGGACAGTCAGCGCGGTCGAATGTCAAAGGCATATCCGACCAACGGGGATATTGAGGTTCACCAAGGGATGTCTCCGTTTGGTTAACCTCTCGGCAAAAAGTTTTGAACTGCCTTTTGGAAACGAAAGAGGAGGAGCCTCCGAAAATGACATTAACATGATTTTGAGGTACCTGGTAAGACATTTCTTCGTCTCCATCGATGTCTCTAACCCCGCACGCCTGCTCTTTGGGCGGTAAGGTCGGCATTGGCCCAGCTCCTTGGTAGAAATCATCCAGCTGTTTCAACCAACTCCTGCAGTTTTTGAGATCGTGGCCTGCGGAATTGTGGAGTGGACACCACCTTTTGCCCTCCTGCGGATTAGTTGATTTTTCTGGCTGGTCGGAATCCCGGCCACCAGAAGCAGCTTTACTTTTGAAAGAAAACTTATTACCTTTGGTCGAAGGTGGTTTCTCCGCGACCGCGACCTCACGGTGCTGTCCAGAGCGGTTCCTCTTCGACTTTTTTGACTTCCCACCCGATGAAGACTCCGGCTTTTTGCTCGAGTCTTCTTTCTTGACGTCCTTGAAGCCTGGTTGGGGCGGTAGGTCCCCCTTGTCAACCATTCGGTTCCATTCGACTGCCTCGGCTGCATCGGAGTATCGATCAGCCATATCAAACAGATCGGCCACCGATCGAGGAGGGTGAATGAGCAAGTCTTCAGTGAATCTCCGGTATCGAACGGCATGCTTAAATGCCCTGATTACGGAACCATCAGATATGTTCGGGATGGTATTTCTTACCCCGACAAACCTCTTGACAAACTGCCGAAGCGTTTCGGTCGAAGTTTGCCGCAATCTATGCAAGTCGTCCTCCTTACCCGGCTTTTGGTAACAGTTTTGGAAATTGCTAAGGATGGCATCGCATAGCATTTCCCAATTGTAGATAGAACCCTCAGGCTGATTGAACAACCAAGTTCTAGCCGGTCCTACGAGGACTGTTGGCAGGTAGTTAGCCATGACCTTGTCATCGCCTCCTGCAGCTTGGATGGCAGTAATATAGATCTGAAGAAACTCGGATGGGTTCTGAGTTCCGTCAAACCTCTCGATGGCCCCTGGTCGAAACTTATCGGGCCAAACGACCTGCTCGTAGGCCAGGCGAGAAAGCTTTGCAACCAACGTAAGGACCGTGGACCGTCCTGCGACTTTCGTTCAGGTTTCGAGCAAACTCACTTAACGGCGGGGTGACTCGAGGTCCCAAACGAGAATGAACGGGAACTCGATCCCTACTGCGAGAGTCCTGCATTCGCCGATATTTGTCCTGTCGGGACGGTATAGGCGGCGGGTAACTCCGTCGACCAGAGCCAAAATGAGGACCATCTCGATCCCGGGAATGTGTCACTGAGCGGGAAGAGGCTGTTGGGGTCGCCTCAGATGCGACCTCGTCCAATCTTTCCGCCAGGATCCTGTAAAAGGCCGGTCTCTGCGCATCCGTGACCGTAGGAGGAAAGTTACAGCATGACTTCCGCGATAGATCGCAGTCGACCATGGGTACTTCTCCTAGGGGCACCGGGTGTTATTGTTTCCTCGTCCACTGGGAAGTGCTCCGGTGGTAAGGAAGGAGTCTGGTCACGTCTATGACCACGCGACCGTCGAGAAGAACTCGGGGCAGCATCGTAACGAGCCTGCGCATCTTGAAGAGCCTCTAGGGCAGTTTTGCGTAGTTCGTTGTTTTGTTGCTCGAGATCTTGCTCCTCCTTCTGTTTGCGATCTTGTTCTTCCCTGGCAGCCTGTTGATCGGGAGTTTCCTCCGACAACGCAGCAAACTGCCTAGGGAGAGAAGTCGCCGATGGGGAGAACATCTCAGTTTGTTCCGAGTCGGACTCGAAATCAAAGAGACGGTGAAGGTTATCAGGGTCGAATCTTCCTGGGCTAACCTCGGGGTCACCATCGTACTTTCCCTCAGCGGGATCGTACGATGGGCCGGACTCATCACCTAGCACATTAAGAACCTCTGTGGGTTCTGACCCTGTGCCAGTTGCCTCCTGGTCGATCATCATGACTTGGGAAGGTGATTCATCCTGTGGAAGATTCTGGCCTTCGACCTCTTCCATCGGAACGGGATCACTTGGAGAAGGCATTGGGATATGAGCATAATCCTCGAGATCAAAATCATTCTCGGAATCATATGCTCCAGCCATGTTTCGGCGAACCTCCGAATTTTAATTAGGACGCCTTGAGAAAGGCCCCACGGTGGGCGCCAGCTGTCGACGATTCGGACTCGGGGTCCTCAGCCGAACTTATGCAGAATTTGTAATAGTGAGACCTTTCAAGATGACCCTTCGGGAAGGTATGCTGAACAATGGAGAACAGGAACACAGAGAATTTAGACAGGTTCGGGCCCTCGATGGTGGGAGTAAAAGCCCTACGTCCTGTTGAGATTTCACTAAGTATGGTAAAATGTTTACAAATGGGAGGAAAAGTCCTCACAGGCAAGGATTTTTCCTATAAAAGTGTACAAAAATAAGCTAAAGAAGACTTAAGAATGCTATATGAAATATGCCGTAGACTTGGCTAACTTGGATCTCTCCTTTTCTCTCTTCTTTGATTGATACTTCATGCCATCCTTTTATACTGCTTGAAAGGGTGCCATGTGAAGGAAACTGCATCAATCGGTTGCTCGGATGGTTAGATACGGTTTTTGAAACTGCTCTTAACCTCCACACAGGTTAAACACGTGTTATTCATGAATAACTGTACGTGTTAACCCCCTGACGGTTGATTTTCCACGTGTAGGAATCTTCGGGATACTTAAAGTATCCTATCATATAGACAACCGAATAGATAGATCCCAGGTATCCTGATCGGTAGATGTCCTGACCGCGGGATTTAGCTGATCGCGTAATATCCCGAATGTGTAGTTCGCGTATAGGCCACGAACTTCTGACCGCGCAAGGCCTACGGTCTGACCGCGTAAAGCTGCGACTTGATCGCGTAAAGCTTGCGACCTCGTGGTGATGCCTCTCAAAATAACTTGAGTTCGCATCTCCAGACACATGCTCTGGTTCGAACCTGTCTTGAACCAGAAGTTTATTAGAAGTGACCCGGGTGTCAATCCTCGTCAAGTTGTGACAAAGTGGAGTTGTATGATGTACTAGAGTTGGTCGCCCTAAGGTGTGATTAAG
The DNA here is from genome assembly GCA_019359835.1 of Pharus latifolius. Lineage (NCBI taxonomy): Eukaryota > Viridiplantae > Streptophyta > Magnoliopsida > Poales > Poaceae > Pharus > Pharus latifolius. Next base: position 53,431,729 of record CM033321.1, read on the forward strand.
ACCACTCCAACCCTCGAGTTCAAAAAACCACTTCAAAGTACATCGTCCAAAGGTCGTTTGTAGACAAATTCGTTGGCTTTTGCAGAAGTGGTTCGGGATTAGTCCACTCGACCATGAAATCGACAAGAATTTGAGATTTGATTGCGACACGAGCAGTGAAGTGGAGATCAAACGCTCCTAGTTCTACTGCCCATTTTGCAACTCAACCAGTTGCTTTCGGATTACAGAGTATGTCCCCTAAGGGGAAGGATGATGGCACGGAGATCTTGTGCGCTTGAAAGTAATGTCGCAGTTTTCGGGGAGCCATTAAGAGGGCATAAAGCAGTTTTTGGACTTCGAGGTAACGCTCTTTTGGTCCGTTGAGTACTTCTCTTATGTAGTATACTGGTCGTTGCACGCCTGCCCTTTCTACGACCAGTACTGCACTGACCGCGCATGGGGTTGCGGCTAAGTAAATGAGTAGTGGTTCTCCCGCTTGTGGAGAGACCAACACTGGGCACTTGATTAATACGCTTTGACTTCCTGAAAGGCTTTTTCGGCCTCATCTAACCACTAGAAACCATTGTCTTATGTAGTACCTTAAAGAAAGGTAGACCACATTCACCTAACTGTGATATGAAACAACTTAGGGCCGCCATCCGACCTATTAGGCTTTGGACGTCCTTCATTCACGAAGGGAATCACATTTGCTCAATGGCCCATATTTTATTGGGGTTAACCTCAATGCCTCGTGAACAAACAAGAAAACTTAAAAGTTTGCTAGAAGAAACTCCAAAAGAGCACTTTTCGGGATTCAATTTGATTCCATGTTTATTCAAATTACAGAAAGTCTCAGTGAGATCATTTACATGATTAGAGCTTTGTGAGCTCTTTACAACCAGATCATCCACATAAGTTTCTAAGTTGCGCCCTAATTGAGATAGAAAGGTCTTCTGCATCAAACACTGGTACGTGGAACCAGCGTTCTTGAGCTCAAATGGCATTCTAACGTAGCAGTAGGTGCCAAAGGGTGTGATGAAGGCTGTTTTCTCTTCATCTACTTCTGCCATGCTAATTTGATGGTAGTCTAAGTAAGCATCCAAGAAGCTCATCAGTTTGCAACCCGCTGTGGAATCGACCAACTGATCGATGAGAGGAAGGAGAAGTCATCCTTTGGGCAGGCATTGTTAAGACTGGTGTAATCGATGCACATGGGCCACTTACCATTGGACTTAAGGACCATGACCGGGTTCATGAGCCATTCGAGATGGTTAACCTCGCGGATGAAACCAGCTTCTTGGAGTTTAGTCAACTCTGCACGGATGGCTTCTTGACGATCAGGAGCAAAGCGTCAGAGCTTTTGCTTTATTGGTCTTTGTCCAGGCCGAATAGCTAGCTTATGCTCGATCACTTCCCTTGGGACTCCAGGCATGTTGGATGGTTTCTACGCAAACACATCTGCGTTAGCTCGGAGGAAAGTAATGAGCTCGAGTTCCTATTTATTATCCAGCGATGACCTGATCCAAACAGTCTTAGTCAGGTCGTCTAGGAACAGAGGAACTTGCTTTAGTTTCTCATCTGGTCGCAGAAAACCGCATCAGGTTCTTTGGTGGCCAACTTGACATCCCGCAGGGGTAATTTGTCGACCAATTCCAAAGAAATACGCTCATAGGTCAGAGCTGTATTCTGACTACCTCTGACCGTGATAACGCCTTTTGGCCCTGGTATCTTGACGCATTCATAAGCGTAGTGTGTCGCTGCCATGAACTTGGCGAGTGATGGCCTGCCAAAGACGGCATTGTAAGCTGAATCAAAATCAATCACATCAAAAGTAATTAATTATGTTCAGACGTTCTCTGGTTCCCCGAGTGTTACGGGTAACACTATTTGCCCGATGGGCATCATCGTGGAGCCAGGTATAATCACAAAAAATGGGTGTGCCACTGGTTTAATCTTGGAATGAGGTATTCGCATCTCGTCAAGAGTTTTGGCGAACAACAGGTCGAGTGAGCTTCCTCTGTCAACCAATACCCACCCCACTTTAGAGTTGCTAATAATAGGGTTGTTACCAAAGGGAGTTGTCGGGGGTGCAACAATCCTTTGGGACAATCTTCCCTATTGAAAGTCAAAGAGGTTTCGACCAACTGGAGAATTGAGGCTCCCCCAAGGGAGCTTCAACACTATTCACCTCTCGGTGAACAGTTTTAAATTGACGCTTAGAATAATAAGATGAAGACCCACCAAAAATAACATTAATGTGATTACTAGGTATCTGGTATGGCATTACCTCGTCTCCATCGGTGTCTTTGGTTCCTCGAGATTGTCCATTTTCCGCTATAGTTGGCATGGGCACAGTTACTTGATAGAAGTCGTCCATGCGTTTCAACCAGGTGCGGCAATTCTTGGGGTCGTGTCTAGAAGCATTGTGTAATGGACACCATTTCTTGTTTCCCTACGCGTTAGTCTATTTTTCCGTGCGGTCGTGAGTTCGACCACAGGAGGAAGCTTATTAGATTTGAATGAAACTTTTTTACTTTTCTCTTGTGGTTGCTGATAAGTCTTAATTGGTAGAATTTTACCCTAAGTTTAATATTAAAAATGTGCAAAAATGATGCTTAAAATTCCTTTGATACGTCATTTTATGTGATTTTTTGTAACATTTTTACAATCTGCTTTCATGAGTGTGTTCATCATGTTTCAGGGAACAAACATACCAAATTTGGAGATATTTCGACATCGTTTGGATAGGAAACAAAGTGGAGAAAGAAGATGTTGAAATTCTGAAAACAGGGATCCGAGATCCGAATCCGCAACCTAAAACCTGAATTCCGAATGTGAAACAGACCCGTTAGTCGGTTTAGGGCATTCCACAGATCCGTTAACCCGTTTGATGCGTTCCAAAAACCCGTTAGGTGGTTTAAAGCATTCTGAAGTCCGAATCTGAGTCAGTTTCCTTCCTAAACAAGTCTTGAGTTTTAATTGATTAATTCTAGGACTTATGTACTATAAATAGAGAAGTTTTTGGCTCAATTAGATATGCTTTTTTACATACTAGCCATTAGGGCTTAGTTTAGTTTTAGTTTAGTAGAGCCCCTTTCTCTATTTTTATTGCTTTTGTGAGCCGGCAAGGACGACAACTTTAATTCTCAAGCAATCAAGTAAGTTTTTATTTATTTCTTATTGTTATTTCTGCATTATTATTGATTTTAGTGAGTAGATCCCCTCTAGGGTTAGGAATAACCTAATCCTGAAGACCTAATTCTTTCTCGGTCTTTATTTCAAGTTTTGGAGTTATTTCCTTATGTTTTCTTCCTCCAAACCCTAATTCCTTGTTTTGACAACAGACGTAATAGTTGAGTCTTAACAGAAATTTAAGGGAGTTCTTGAGTCCTTAGCGCTTTGACACAGGATCTTGAACAGGAGAGTGGCTTTCGCCAAACGTGACAGTGGAAGCGATCCTCTGACTGTTGACCCAGCACCCCAAACTGGAAACTTAATTTATTTTGGAAAATAATGGAAATTATCTTACAATCCTCGGAACTTGGATAGAATAACGCCGGATGGATATGGAAATCCTGAAACCCTAGATTTTTCATTCCAACTTGCAAACCCTAGATTGATATCTTAGTTGTAGAAAAACAATCACCTTAAGATCGTTTAGACTTAATAAATGATCCTTTAAGCTAGAAAGACGAATACACTTGTTCATCGTGGAATTCGATCCTCAAGTGCTCAACATTCGACCGTCCACTTGCGGTTATTACTTTACACATCGCGCTCGATCGTTTTGGGTGCGATCAGTTGCTTTTCAAAGATTACAACCTCGCAGAACCGGCTTGCTCCATTCCTGTTGGGTTTCTTATATCTCCCACATGCAGAAAAGTCAGATTTCTTGTTCGAATCTTCCTTCTTTTCAGTTTTTAGGCCCGGTTGAGGAGGCATATTACCTTTATCCACAATTCTATTCCATTCCACAGCTTTCGCTGCGTTGGAATATCGATCTACCATGTCGAAGAAGTCAAACACTGATCGTGGGGGATGGATACTCAGATCCTCCATGAAGCTTCGGTATCTAACGCCATGTTTGAAGGCCCTGATAACCAAAGAATCAGAGATGTTAGAAATGGTATTCCTCACTCCCACAAATCTCTTGACGAACTGTCGAAGGGTCTCCATCGAAGTTTGGCACAAGCGATGAAGATCATTTTCTTTGCCAGTCTTCTCATGGCAGTTTTGGAAGTTGTTGAGGATAGCATCGCACAACATCTCCCAGTTGTAGATCAATCCTTCTAGTTGGTTGAACAACCAGGTCCGTGCTGGACCTTCAAGGACCGTCGGCAAATAATTTGTCATAACCTGTTCGTCTTCTCCGGCCACTTGGATGACAGTAACGTAGATCTGAAGAAATTCGGTTGGATTTTTAGTCCCATCGAATGCCTCGATCGTACTGGATTTGAACTTATCAGGCCAGACCACGTTCCGTAGTCTAGGTGAAAAGGCTTTACAAGCCACGTACGTACTACGTGGTCGTAGATCATTGCGACTAACACCGTGGTCACAGAAGTTGTCGACTTTAGGAGGCTCACGACGTGGTCCCAAACGTGATTGTACTGGTACGCGATTATGGTCGCGAGAAGTACCAGTTCGTTTGGTCTTGTCATGTCGGGAATGTGTGGGGTGACGTCTCTTGTGACCTTGGTGGGAACCAGCCTGTCCTCTAGTCGTCGACCGCGATGATGCCTCTGGAGTAAATCTAAGGGCAACTTCATCGAGATTATCTGAAAGCACTCTTGCGAATATAATCCTGTCATCGTTCACGAGACTGGAGGGCAGATTAGGGAGTGTATATGCAATCCTTCGGATATGGTCCTCCGGATTCCCCCCGAGTGCTGGTGGAGTTCTTGGCAAGGTTGCCTCAGTCGGCAGTGAATAATTCAGATAGGGAATAGGCGTGTAATCATGCCCACAACCTCCCAGAGAGGGTTGTCAAGATGTTCCCGGACCAGGGTCACGAAAAAGGTACCTCAGCGAGTTGTTGCTGGTCGTAGAAGATCTTCTGCGACCTTGCGAATCACGGCCTCTAGTTATCCGCGCTCTTGGTCCTCTTTCAGTTTGCGTTCTCATTCTTGCTTAGCGTCATGCTACTCTGGAGTTTCCTCTAAAAGTGCAGAAATTTCTCTAGGGATTGAGTTCGCAGACGGAGAAATTATCTCAATCTTTGTCTGAGTCTGATGAGGACATTACTGCTTCGGATACACGCACCAACCATAATCCTCCGCTTGTTACACAAGGACCAATAACGCGCAGCAAAGCCTGATTGTTGCATTGCCAGGTGAACTCGTTCCTAAGTTTATATATATATGGTTTTGAGAATGGTTTACTACCTAATAGTGATAATATTGTGCTTAGGAACCATGGAGAGGACCAGCAAGGACGCAAAGACCAGCAAGGAGCTCAAGTCGAGCTGGAGTCCGGGATGGATTCGAGTTGGAGTCCGATTCGGCCATCCAGGAGCAGCCTGCCTTCAAACGACCATAACTCCCCCATACAAAGTCCGATTGGGATGTCCTTATAGTCCACAGAGAAGCCCACGACGAGATCTTTCCAATGGATCTAGTTGCACGTCCAAATTCCTTCTGGATCACCAGAAATTGACAAAACAAGTTTCGACCAGATTCTGATTGGGCCTAGTCGGTGCTGCATCACCTTTTTGGTTGGGTCAAGGCCCATGTATCGAGTTAGAGTCCGAGTAGGGAAAGAGTCCATGTCGGTTTCAGGTTTCCTTACCTGGCCGCCGACCTCTTTTACCTCTATATAATCTGGCCAAACAATTAGGGTTCTGCAGGTTTTGTTTAGTCGTAGTCTTTCCTTCGTGAAGCTATTGAGATATTCTTCTTGGTCAGTTAGATCAACATCAATATCTATATTCGGAACCCCAACTCTTTATCGTGATTCAACCTATATTTGGAATTTCAGATTGCTTGTTTATCTTGTTCTTGCTTGTTCTTCGATTGCTTGTAGGGATAGATCTTCGTGATCAGGTCGATCGTACTTCTAGGTCGGTCGATAACAATCTAAAGTTGGTTCAGCGATTGCCAGGGCATATCAATCGTGTACAGTTGGTAGCCGGATCGTGAGAGTCGTCTTCACAAATCGATAGTTACTGTTCTCATCGAAAGATCGGACCGCCCGCGTCACATCAGAGTCTGACTCGAAATCAAAGAGAGACTTCAAATTATCTGGGGAGAAGTTCTCCAGACGAATGTCAAGATCGTCCTCTTCCATGTTATCTAGGGCAACGGGTTGCAGCACGTACTCGTCCTCCATTGAGGGAAAGTGAACTACCTCTGATCCCTGTTCAGCAGATGCGGTCAAAATCGAGGATGATGCTTCCCCAAGACAGGCTTCAAGGGTAGTGTCATCACCATTGATGGGGACGCTATCTTCACCTACGTGATCCTTGAGATTGAACTTGTTCTCAGAATCATGTAGGCAAGGGAAAGGATCCATGAACACAATGAACCTTGATGAAAATGTCTTCAAGGCCCCACGGTGGGCACTAGCTGTCGACGATTGGAACTGGGGGGTTCTTCTATCGAACTTATGCAAAGAAGAGTGTGATCGAGAAGAGAGCCAATTAGACAAATTCTCAAAGTGTTCAAAGTATCTATGAATCTAAGACACGGGAGAGAGTTATCCAGGTTCGGGCCCTCTTAGAAGAGTAACGACCCTATGTCTTGCGTATTTGACTATGTGGAAAAAGGATTACAGATAGTTACAATGTGTAAGCTAACTAATCCTATCTTTGATAAGCCTAGTCTTCTCTCTATCATCGATCATCCCCTGATCCTTCCCTTAAAGGCCTTCTTATACTTGCCGAAGAGATCATTGGTTATCCTCCTGAAGGCACGTCCCACGATTGCTCCTAACTACCTCGAGGTGGTAGCTGTGGGATCGTGGGTACATGGTGGTTGCCGTAGATCATGGTTACGTGGCAGTTAAGTAGCCTCTTGACTCGATGTCGTGGGGCTACTTTACCATCCGAACCTCCTTCGACGGTTACCTCGTTAGGGACACATGATTATCTCAAGGATAACCATAACGAGCAAGGCACGGTTGTGATGAATGGTGATCGTGCACCTCTGCGACCATTGCGATGTTATCGGACATTGTATCTACGAGACTGTCTAGTCGTCGGGTGATATCTCCACGACCATGATATCTACGAATGTAGCATAATATATGGTTTTTATGGTAATAAGTGTCTTGAATTTGCGCGAAATGAATATGGTTTTTGAGTTATATGCAGAACGCCTTTGGATAACCCGATGTCCTTCCTTTTGGCCCTTGGCGACCATAGGGTGGACCTGCGACTATGGCCATGGGTGACCACGGTGTAGCTTCTAGGCCCCTAAAGAGTGTTTTGGTAATTAATGACAATTACAAATGTTGAACTAACGTTACCTGTTAAGTTGTGTCAAGAACAAACTCAAAAGACAGGATAATGAAAGGCAAAGAAAGAGCTACATGTTGAAGAAAGGACATTGAGCAAAGAGGCAAAGGTATGGAATAGGGTCCTTTTTCCTTTTACCGGTCTAAGGTGATTAGAAAAGAATTTTGACCGGATTATAGGATAGTCGTCGTACTATTAAAAGGAGCATGTGGTGTATCACTAAATAGTTCATCTATGTGCCACAAGTCATAAAAACAACTTCCATTGCATACTAGAAGGTCATATCCTTTGAAAATGCATTTTTCCATTCAATTCAGCCAAACTCAGTCTCAGTTGGTCTGACCGATTGTTAGCCGGTCTGACCGCATAAACGGTCTGACCGAATGTTGTTTCGGACTGACCGACGGTTATGTTAAAGTGTGTTTTCTTTCTTAACGAGGTCGGTCTGTCCGTGGTTAAACCCTAAGTCAGACTCCTGGAACTTCATGATCTCATTTTCTGGAACTTGATGTGTTAAGACGGTCTGACAGATTGTTGGTCCAGTCTGACCGCTAAAACGGTCTGACCGAGTTTTTGTACTACGTCTGACCGTGTGGCCGGTCTGTCCGAAGTTCTCGGCCTGACCGTAAATCGTGTCCAGAAACCATGTCGTCTCTGGAAGGTTTCACGGTCTGACCGCCATTGGCTCCGGTCTGACCTTAAGAGTGCCCGACAAGGGCAAGTGAGCATTTATTGCACCTATTTAATGCCGTTGCAATTGCGGCGGTCTGACCGCCAAGTGATCTTTTTCTCCCAATGGCTTGTAACGGCTATATTTATTGTGGGGGGTATATATACTCCCATGCATTGTCCTGTTTATAACTTTTGGCTTATTTGTGAACATTGCCATCATCTTTGAGAGCTAAAACAAGTTTCATACATTCTAGTGTTCAATTTCTTGAATTTGAGAGAGTGTGCATTTGAGATCTTCTAGTGCATTGCATTTAGATCACTAAATCAACTTTGTGGCACTAGAAGAGCGTTAAGTGATCATCACTGGCTTGTTACTCTTGGAGTTTGCCGGCTCCTAGACGGCTAGGAGGAAGGTTTTAGAGAGCTCTTCAAGGAAGATTGTGAAGAAGCCTCAAAACATCTTGTGAAAGGGTCGAGCACACCTTGCCGGAGCGGTAAAGTGCATCAATAGTGGAATCGAGGTTTGGATAACTCATCACACTAATCCGGCTCGAGATCTAGGTCACTTCTTGAGAGGAAGTCGACTAGATAGAGGAGCGGTAAGAAATTTGCGTTTGCCTCAACGTGGATTAGGGGTGATCGGCAAATCACCGAGACCACCGGATATATCCTTGTGTTAAATTGCTTGTTGTTCATCTTGTTTTAGCTACTTGCTCTCATTTATTGTTAATTGCTTGATTAGTTGATAATTTGTCAAAATCGCCTATTCACCCCCTCTAGTCGATATCCTAGATCCCTTTCAATTGGTATCAGAGCTTGGACTCCATATTTAGAGGATTTAACCATCCCGGAGTAGGATAAAGATGGCTAGTGAGGGTCGGATTAATATTGGCAAACCACTACTCTTTGATGGATCAAGCTATACCTATTGGAAAACTAGAATGATGGTCTATCTTAAAGCCATGGGTGAAAAAATTTGGAAAGTGGTGGATGAGGGCTTCACAATTCTAGATGATGATGACATGACTAACCTAGATAGAGAAAATGCCTTAGCAAATGCTCAAGCCATGAATGTTCTTTATAGTGCTTTAAATCTAGGTGAATTTAATAGAATTTGTAAACTTGAAACGGCTCATGACATTTGGAGAAATCATATGGATATTCATGAAGGAACCTCAATGGTCAAGGATGCTAAATTATTTATCCATAAGGGACAATTTGAAAAGTTTGCTATGTTGCCCAATGAGGATGTCTCAAAGATGTTCAACCGATTAAATAACATAGTAAATGAGCTAAAAGGGCTTGGTATGGATGTCACAAATGTGGAGTTTTGTCATAAATTTCTTAGAGCTTTACCTTCAAAATATGACACTATTGTGACCTTACTTGTACAATCTAATTTGAAGAGTATGACTCCTTTGGAGGTCTTGAGTGAAATTCTCACTCATGACATATTTAAGAAATCCCAAGAAGAGGTGCAAGATGAGGCTTCCGACTCCAAGAAGAAGAACATAGCACTCAAAGTTCAAGCCTCCAAAAGGGAAGATAATGAAGAAGAAAGCGATGAGAGAGATACCGATGAGGAAATGGCTCTCTTTGTGAGAAGGTTCAAGCGGTTCATGAAAAAGAGATATCAAGGAAAGTCCTTCAAGAAAGGACAATCATCCAAAAGGAACCCATTTGAAGAAAGAAGATGTTTTGATTGCGGTGAAAAGGGCCATATCTCCGCACAATGCAAAAACAAGGAAGAAGAAGCGGCTATTTGAATGTGGATATTATGTTGGCATGTTGAAGCCCGGAAACAAGACGGAAAACTGAAACACCCAGCTGATTCTATTCAATGGAGAAACATCAACATAACATTTGCTGAGTTCGGCGGCGAACTTAGGAATATAAGGTTCGGGCTGAGTACAGATGGTATGAACCCACATGGTAATATGAGCAATCGGCACAGCACTTGGCTGGTTCTTTCATGCATCTACAATCTTCCTCCTTGGTTATGCATGAAGCGCAAGTACATCATGATGGCATTACTAATCTTACGACCCAGACAACCCGGAAATGATATTGACGTGTTTCTAGTGCCTTTAATCGAGGACTTACAGAAATTGTGGAGCGAGGGGGTGCAGGTGTGGGATGCATATAAGAAAGAGAATTTCATCTTGCGGGCCCTGATATTTTGCACCATAAATGATTTTCCAGCCTACGGCAATTTGTCGGGGTATAGTACGAAAGGAGCCAAGGCTTGCCCTATTTGCCTAGATGAAACTGAGAGCATGTGGATGCGAAACTGCTGGAAAACAGTGTACATGGGTCACCGCAGGTTTCTTCCGGTGCATCACACATACCGTAAGAAGAGGAAATCATTTAACGGGAAGCCTGAGAGGGGATCAGCTCCAGTGTTTCTGACCGGTAAGGAGATTTACTCGCGCGTGAAGGACATCAAAGCTGAGTTCGGTAAGCATTCTAAACCTCGAGAAAAAAATGTTTGGAAGAAGAGATCAATTCTCTGGGATCTACCGTACTGGGAGCACTTACAAGTTCGACATTGCATTGACGTCATGCATGTAGAGAAAAATGTCTGTGACAGTTTGATTGGTTTGTTGTTGAACATTCTGGGAAAGACAAAGGATGGTGTGAAAGCTCATCGTGACATGGTGGAAATGGGGATAAGGACTGAGCTTGCACCTTTAGAGAATGGAAAGCGTACATACCTCCCCCCGGCCTGCTATTCGTTGTCCAAGAGCGAAAAAATAGAACTCTGTCGGTGCCTGCACGGTGTTAAAGTTCCATGTGGGTACTCCGCGAACTTGAAAAAACTTGTGTCCATGAAGGACCTAAGACTAGTTGGCACGATGTCCCATGACTATCATGTCCTGATGTCACAAATGCTTCCCATTGCTATCAGAGGCATTCTCCTAGTTAAAGTCAGAGAGACAATCACAAACCTATGTTATTTCTTCAACGCAATATCTTGTAAGGTAAGTACGTGCACTCGTACTATAAGTTCATTACCTCCATTTGTGGAGCTTAATTAGAAGATTTTTCTGATATGAATATTTGGCGCAACTGTGTCCTCGTAGGTAATTGATCCGGATGGACTGGACGCTTTGCAACGCGACGTGGTTACAACTCTTTGTCAACTCGAGATGTATTTCCCTCCATCCTTTTTTGATGTTATGGTCCATCTGATTGTTCACCTTATCAGAGAAATTAAGTTTTGTGGACCCGTGTGCCTGCACTACATGTATCCATTTGAGAGATTTATGGGTGTATTGAAGGGATATGTAAGGACTCGTCGTCGACCTGAGGGGGGTATCATGGAAGGTTATGCCGCCGAGGAGGCGATTGAATTTTGCATAGATTATATGGCCGAGGTTGACCCAATTGGCGTTCCTAGGTCCCGACATGAGGGTAGGCTTCAGGGCATCGGAACGATTGGATTCAAAGCTATCGTCCCCGCTCGTGATGTGTACGCAAAATCACATTTTTGGGTCTTACAACACATGACGGAGGTCGAGCCATACATACATGAGCACAAGGTAATGTTACGGTCACAGAATCCTTCGAAGTCAGATGTTTGGGTCACCAAAGAACATAACAGGAAATTTGCTGAGTGGATCCAAGAAAGAGTCACGCGAGCTGCCGAGGGCTCCGTAAGTGAAACTGTGACATGGTTGGCTAGAGGCCCAAGATTCACTGTAGGGACTTGGCAAGGGTACGACATCAATGGGTATTCATTTTACACAAGAGCTCAAGACGCCAAGAGTAGAAAGCAATGTATCGGAGTGACACTTGTTTGCTATTTCCGAGGATGCCAGGTCAGTAAGGGCGCTGAACTCATATTACGGTGCTATTGACGAAATATGGGAGCTCGATTACGGATTACTTAAGATTCCCCTGTTTCGATGCCAATGGGTCGAAATCCCTCGAGGTGTTCAAGTTGACAGTTACGGGTTTACTCTCGTCGATCTTGGTAGAGTCGGACACCAAGACGATCCATTCATACTTGCAAAGCAAGCCACACAGGTATTCTACATCGTTGACCCGGCCAATCCAAACTTTCATGTTGTCCTCCACAGCAAGAGACGTATTGTTGGGGTCGAAGATGTTGTCGACAAAGAGGAGTATAACCAATTCGATGAAATACCTCCATTTTTAGAGGACATTCAATCTATCCCTACTGAAGATATCGACAAAACAACGTATCTGCGAGATGACCACAAAGAAGGATTATGGGTTGAGAACCATTGATGATTAATTTCTATTTCAGGGATAAATGCCAAGCAAACAGCCTACAAGTTCTACAGCAAGGTGAGAAACTTATCATTAATACATCAGGCAGTACGTTTTTCTTTAGAACTTAATGATAAGCTAGTTCACAATATTAATATATCTCAATTTTACTCCACAGCATGAGTTCTAACATGTACAGTACCTTTATCCTGTAAGTACTTAATTCTTCCCTTCAAATAGCACTTGCAAAAATCTCATTGCAGCCTCTTGCTTCTTCAAATTAAGCTCTCCAAAAATCAATTTTTCTGACGGTATTTTGTTATTTCTACCGATAGAAAAGGACATCCACTACTTTAATGTGTCTCAGGCACTTCAAAAGTTTCGCTGCGAAAAATTTACTAATTCTATCGGTATTATTATATTTTACCGTCGGAATAAATTCGTTAGTTCATGGTATTTTGTTTTCTGACAGTTTTTTGTTGTTTGTATCGATAGAAAAATACTCTGGCGCTTTGAATTCTCAACTGTGTCGCCATGCGTCGCCTTGGAAATTCTATAAGTACCTCGCCATGCGTCGCGGTATTTTGTTGTTTTTCTAATTCTCGAACGCTTCGACTACTCATCTTCTCTTTCACAATGGCAACCTCCATGGGATCGTCAGCCACGCCCTCCCCGGTAAGAACTCTAAATCTCCTGGGTTTACCCCTGTATTGTTAATCCATGTTCAGTACATTCTTGACCTGTTGATTTGCACAGGGAATGGGAGCCGTGGAAGACACTGGCAAAGTGAAGGCCGACCTGAGGGCCCTCCAGTAGGAGCACAAGCTCCTTACGGACAAGCACACTCAGCTGCGGCTTGAACTGGACAATCTCCTCCGGCGCATTCAGCGCATGAAGACGGCTGGTGACAATTCCAGGGCGATGACGAGGCGTGCTCCCGACCGAAGCCGGCTGGGGAGGCTCTCTTGGGGGAGAGGCTTCCAGAGCACACCTGAGAGTTTTGGCTATTCCAATAAATGAATCACTTGCTTACAACTGAGGGGTACAAGGGCTATTTATAGCCCCAAAAAGAAGCAAAAAGACCTATCTACCCTGGAAGCCACCGTCGGATTGAGGGGTAGCAACGTCCTTCTCCCGGTCAAACACCTTGGATGCTTGACTGGTGGTCGCTGATTCCCGAGGCGCTCCTCGCGTGACCTGCACGTGATCAACAACCAGAGACTTTACCTTTAGAAGGACGACAAGGCCCGGGACACGCACCGGAGGCCAGGTCCCCGGGCCAAAGGCGGCTCCCGGGACCGGCGCCGGAGGCCAGGTCCCGGGAGCCAAAAGGCGGCGCCCGGGGCAGGCCCCAGAGGCCACATCCCTGGGCAAATTGCGGCGCCCTGGGCGGGCACCGGAGGCCACTTCTCCGAGCAAATGGCGGCGCCCGGGACCGGCACTGGAGGCCGGGTCCCGGGAGCCAAAAGGAGGCGCCCGGGGCAGGCACCGGAGGCCACGTCCCTAGGCAAATGGCGGCGCCCGGGACCGGCGCCGGAGGCCTGGTCCCGGGCGCCAAAAGGCGGCGCTCAGGGCAGGCACCGGAGGCCACGTCCCCGGGCAAATGGCGGCACCTGGGACCGGCGCCGGAGGCCGGGTCCCGGGAGCCAAAAGGCGGCACCCGGGGCAGGCCCGGAGGCCACGTCCCCCGGCAAATGTGACGCAACTTACCCGGACTTAGTCTCGCGGAGATTTCCCCCAACAGCAACCCCCCATGCCCCCCGGGGACGATGCTCGAGTCCCCGGTGGGAATGGTACATGTCACCGGGAAAATCTCCGGACCAAGCCACCGGAGCCGTGATGCTTCGATTCCCGTGCCGCGCGCTTATGGCCGCCGCTTCGCCATAATTGCGCTCGCGATTTGAACCGGCGCCTCAGTTTGCGCGCCAGTCCCTTTGTTTCCCGCGCACGGTTTCAACTTCAACGGCCCAGATTGCTCCGCGAGTACTACGTGGCGCTCATCTGGATCACGGCTCGCCCCTATAAATAGGGCCTTGGGGGGCCCGGGAAGTTCATTCCAAACTTCTCAACCTTAGCGCATTTAGCTCTCCCGGTAGCTAGCTCCCGGTAGCAGGCGTCCGGAACCTTTAGGCGTAGCCTCCTGAAACGTTAGCCACCGAAAAAACAAACCTAATGGCACCGAAGGGTCGAGCGAAGACGACCGAGGTGCCCCCGGAGGAGGTCGCTCAGGACTTCCTCTGGGCGTTCGAGTTCACGGCCGACGACGCGGAGTCCATGGTCTAACGCTGCGTCGTTGAGGACAGGGACATCCGGGTCCCCGTGAAGAAGGACGGAGCCCCCCGCCCCAGGCCCGAAGAGATTGTGGCCTTCGAGGCCTTCCTGGAGGCGGGGCTCCGGCTCCCAGTGCATCCCTTGCTCCGGGAGTTTTTGAAGGAGTATGAGGTGGCCCTAAACCACCTCATCCCGAACGCGATCGTCCGGATGGGCCTCTTCATCTGGCTCTACGAGACGGCGACCGGGCGGGAGCCCACCCTACGCGCCTTCCGGTACTTCTACGAACCGGTGGTGAGGAGCTCCCACCTGGTGAAGGGGGGACCCAAGTCCCCCTTTGGCTCGGTGATGGTGCAGATACTGCCGTCCCGGGTGGCCGATTACCCGGCGGCGGCCTCCCGGGACCACTGGGGCGACTGGATCCGGAGGTGGTTCTACCTCCGGGTCCGGGACGACGAGGTGGCGTACGCGCCGGAGCCCCCCTCTTACAGCAGGTCGTCAGCGCCAAAGCCTCCGGTGTGGACGGACAAGGAGCTCGAGCTCCTCGGCAAGGTGATCATCTCCCAGAGCACCCACTCTATGCGGGACGCCGCCGAGGAGATGATGCTCCTGAGGATCTCCCCCTTCTCACGCGGGAGAAGGGGGATCGGCATGGGACCGGAGCAGCGGCCCCCGGTCAAGCCGGTGACCCGACGTAAGTCCCGGCTACCTGGTGCATTGCAGTTACAAATTTTTGGAATTTTGACTAAGTCTTTACCTTTTGTAGTCCGGTCGTACCCGGCGGCGCGGGAGAAGGTGGAGACCTCCTGGGGAGGTACTTCGCCGATGAGCACGAGCGCGTCGTGCGCCTCGTGGGGGAGGGCCCTCCCTGGAACTTGGTGGCTGAGGCCTACGGGCTGAAGCTGCCGGAGAGGAAGCCCCTCCCCACCCCCGGGTCGCACAAACGGGGGAAGGACCCGGCCGGGGGCTCTGAGCCTAAGAAGGCCAGAGTCCAAAAAGCCCCCGGCCCGTCGACGACGCCGGCGGCGACACCAGCGAAGCCTCGGGATGAGACCCCCGGGACCGGGCGCGAACGGGCGCCGGCCCAGAAGGAAGTAACTCCCCCTCCCCCGAAGAGCCCTGCTGAGGCCCGGGGGATGGAATCGGCCACGGGCTGGGCGGTGTCTGACTCGGCGAACTACGCCCCGTCGCCGCCTTCAGTAGTGGCCCTCCTAGCACCCCCGGCCCCCTTGGAGAAGGAGAAGTTGGAGGTGAGGTTCGCAGAGGCTTCGCCTCCGCGGATGGAGTGGCCAGTGGACGAGGGGGGGAGCCCCTCGGTCTTCGAGGTTCCTCCAGAGGTGGAGGCGCCGGGGGCCTTCCCACCCGGGAAGGGGAAAGGGCTGATGGTCCCTCCCCGGGCGGGGACCTCTTCCGAGAGCTCCCCGACCACTTCCGCGGAGGCCACCTCCTCGGCGACGAAGACGCCGACCACGCTGCCAGACGCCCAGGTCCGGGGACCCCTCACCGGCCGCGACGGGACCGGCGCTGGGCGGGAGACCCTCCTGCTTTCCGCGGGGGAGGTCGCCCGCTATACGGGGGGCCTGCAGACCCAGAAGGTGCAGGCCTTCGTTGCGGCGGGGACGCTCCATGAGCGTTTCTGGGGGCTTCAATCTCTCCAGGCCCAGGTAACCCGAGTCGGTGACGTCTTCCTTCGTGACCTGCACTTGAATTTTTTTTCTAACTCTATAGTTTGTAGGCGGCGGCCATTACCTGGGGCCTTGAGCAGCGGATTGGCCGGCTGCTTAAGGACGCAGAGGACAGGGCCGCGACCTACCTGGGGCAGCGCGACGAAGCCCTCCAGGAGCTGGCCCTGGTCCGGGCCCAGGTTCACGTCTCTGAGGCCATCAACGGCAGCCTTCGGCAGGAGGCTAAGGCGAGGGAGGAGGCGTTCCGGGAGCTCGAGGGCTCGAGCGTCCGAGCGGTGATGGACGTGGGCCGCTCCGTCCGCTTGGCCCTCGAGAGCCTTGGCGTGAGCCTAGGCTCCGGGAGCAGCTCGGAGGTGCCCTCGGCGACCCTCGCGGAGGCCGTGCGTTTTCTCAACGCGCAGGTCTCCGTCATCCCGGAGGCTGCCGATGCCCGTGCGCGAGGCCAGGCGATCCCCGTCGTTGCGGCCGCGGCGGGGCTTGTTGAGCACCGGGGGGTCGGTGCCCGGGCGATCGGGGGCCGCATCCCCGGGAGCTTCCCCGAGTTCTTCGAGCCCTCGCGCCGGGAGGTGGAGCAGCTTGCCGGGGGCTTCTATGACCAGATCATCCGAGTGAGATTCCCGGCACCGGCGCCTCCGGCAGCGGATGCTCCGGCCCCGGCACCGGTGGAAGCCCCCCGGGGGGAGGACACCAATGAAAAAGTATGAGCCTCCCCCCGGGTCTTAGTTAGGACCCTTTTGCTTTTTTAGGATTTTGATCCCGGTAGCTTCTTAGAAGAAGCCCCGGACACTTGTAAAAAGATATTTTGAAATGCAATGGAGTTAGAAATTTTTCTAAGTCTTGAATTGAATGCAATGTTATCAGGGTTCCCGGGAGGTTACTCTCGGGCGAAGGTCCGGGAGGGGCTCCCCGGGAGACGCCCAAGCGGCTTTAATCTTGCTCAGCCTCATCTCCGGGGAGCGCAGCGGGGACGCCGTCCGGGAGCCCGTCCAGTTAAGGTGATATCCAGAGTGGCACTTGGACAATTTTGACAATCATCGCGCCGAATTGTCCCCTCCACGTCTGGGGTTCCGGATGGTCCCCCACTTCGCATTCTTCCACCGGCGGGCTACGAGTACTGGCCCGAGGATGTGCTCCGGGAAGCTCGACGCCGCGTACGCGCATTGTACTGGGACTTGGCCCGGGAGCTAGCGGAGGGCCTCCGGGAATATTAGGCATAGGAGACTTAGGATGTAGAGAATCCCCGGGTTAGAGCCCGGGTTGTACCATTTCCGCTGCCCACCGGAGGGGGAAGATGTCCTCCGGGTCGTGATCAATAAAGCTATGTTGTTGCTTTCTTTGAGTCCTTTTATTTTCTTCTTGGATGGTCTGGACGACTCCTTTTGACAAGAATGAGCTAAGTTTGCTCGTGGTCGGTGTGGTCAACACCCGGGGGTTCCTTATCCCCCCCACCCACAGCAGGCCGGAGGGTAGCTCCGCACGCTGTGGGGGTAGCAAGGCCCCCGGGGTGAAGATAACCTGTAGCATAAGAATTTTTCCAAGTTAGAAAATTCTAAAACGAGGTTTCCAAGGGAAAGACCTTCCAGGAGACAATCATCCGGTCGCCGTGAGGACGGGGAGCCAGGAATAAGGCCTCGTGTGGAAGAAACCCAAGAAAACCTGATGAGATTTCCGGAGGCGAGTTTCCTGGGAGACGATCGTCCGGTCGCCGTGAAAACGGGGAGCCGGGAATAGGGTCTCCGGGAAAGAAATGTCCGAGAAATCCGTATCTTCTCCGGGAGACAATCATCCGGTCGCCGTGAGAACGGGGAGCCGGGAATTGGGTCTCCGGGAGGCAATCATCCGGTCGCCGTGAGAACGGGGAGCCGGGAATAAGGCCAGAAATCCTGAGGAAGATTCCGGAGAAAATCCTTCCGGGAGACAATCGTCCGGTCGCCATGAGAACGGGGAGCCGGGAATAAAGTCTCCAACGAAAAGATATCCAAGAAAGCCATTAGACGTCCCGCTGGGGAGAGCATCTACTCTCGGAGGAGGAAGTGCCCGATGACGGGTCTGAGTGTTTGGGTAGGCGACTAGTCTCCCAAAGTGACTCGTTACCACGGCCGCTGGGGACCGGGTTGCCGCTTACGCCCTCAGTCCACGAGGGCTGATCGTAAGCCGCCCTACAGGAGGGACTTGCTGGGTCTGGGCCCACTTCCTCACGAAGAGAGCATCCTCGCGGGGAGGGCGTCCTCGCGGGGAGGGCATCGCCGTTAGGGGTGGTAATGAGAAGGACCTGCAATGAGACAATAGAAGAGCAAGATCTATGTATTGATAACGAAACGAAATACAGTGCCTCCCCCTACGAAGCCGCGAAGGGGGGGGG
Source organism: Pharus latifolius (assembly GCA_019359835.1). Taxonomy (NCBI): domain Eukaryota; kingdom Viridiplantae; phylum Streptophyta; class Magnoliopsida; order Poales; family Poaceae; genus Pharus; species Pharus latifolius. The sequence goes on from CM033321.1 coordinate 53,450,387, forward strand.
GAAAAGCAAATACAGTGTCCCTCCTCCCCCTCCGGCGTGATCGCTCCGGGGGAGGGGACAGGCCCGTTAGGCCAAACATAGAACTTGCGAAGTAAACACAAGTTCCACGTGTGCTTCAGCTCCTACTCTTGAAGGTTGGAGAGCTTGTAAGCCCCCGAGCCCAGGACCGCGGAGATCTTGTAGAGGCCCTCCCAGTTGGGGGAGAGCTCACCCTGGGCTTGGGGGTCTGTGACGCGCTTGAGGACAAGGTCCTCAAGGCGGAAGGATCTTTCGCGCACACGCTGGTTGACGGCCTGGGACGTGATGCTAGCTATCGGGACCGGCTGTGGGGAGCCCCCTGCGAAGACCCCCGGGACCGGAAAGGGGGAAGCCCCTGTGTCATCCGGAACCCGGGAGGGGGCGCCCGCGGCGACGAGCGGAACCGAAGTGGAGGGAGCCCCCGTGGCGACGACCGGAACCGGAAAGGAGGAAGCCCCTGTAACATCCGGAACCGGCAAGGGGGGAGCCCCTGCGGCGACGTTCGGAACCGGGGGGCCAATGCGAGGGGAAGTTCGTTGAGGCACGGGAGCTGCTCTGTCGATCGCCCCCGGTGCGGTAAACGTGACGCGAGGGGCGGGATTGGCTCCCGGCGCAGGGAAAACCCCCGGGATGAAATGGGCCCCCCAGCCTCGGGAATGGGCCTGGAACGGGGTACTCCCCCGGCGCCACGAAGGGCCCAGGCATCTTTCGCGCCTCCTGCAAATAAAAGACTCAAGTTTGCGTCATGGCACAGGTAAGGCTTGTCCATTTCGCAAATTACGTGCTGAGAATCTCCCTTCAATAGGAGACGTCGGATCCCCGGGGAACGCGTACAGCGCAACCTGAGGAGCAAAGCCTCGTACTTGGCGACGTTGTTGGTTCTGGGGACAGCAGGACCTTCCAGGGGCCCCCTTCCGAACGCGGCTTGGGGAGGGGCCTCCCGGCAGGTATTTCCATGACGTCTGGTTCCAGGGGAGGGACCTCCCCCCCGGGCGCCTCAATGATGTTGAAGCTTCCGATCGTGGCGGCGGCGTGCTCGTATAGAGCACGGGCCATGTCTTGGTCTCCGCGGACGTTGATCACGCCGTGCGGCCCGGGGATCTTCATGCAGAGGTAGTTTTGATGGGTGGCAGCCCCCAGTCGGTTGATTGTGGTCCTCCCCATAATCGCGTTGTAGGAGGAGGGGAGGTCCACCACGTCGAAGCGGGACCAGCTCAGTCCGGTAGTTCTCTGGGGTGCCGAACGTCATAGGAAGATCTACCTTGCCCACGGGGTCGATCGCCTTCCCCGGGACAAAACCTTGCAGGGGCCTGGCTGCGGGCTGCAGGAGCTTCTTGTCCACCTGCATCTCTTTGAAGGCCTTCAGGAATAGGACATCGGCGGAGCTCCCGCCATCCACGAGGATGCGGGCCAGGTGGCAGTTGTAGATGGTCGCGGAGACGATGAGCGCGTCATCGTGGGGGAGACGAACCCCTTGCGTGTCTTCGGCCGTGAAGGTGAGGGGGACGTCCGACCACTTGGGTGGCGGAGACGTGTGTAGCATCCCCACGACCTTAACCTCGCGCGCGTACTCCTTACGCTGGCGCTTAGAGTCCCGCCCGGAGGTGGACCCTCCCACGATGACGTTGATGCGGCGGTGAGAAGTTTGGAAGGGGAGAGCTTCTGAAGGCTCCCCCTCCTGCGTTTGCCCCTGCGGACCCCCCGCGGGAGCGGGAAGGGCCGGAACAGTAGGGCGAGGGGGCAAGGAGGCCGGAGTCCCCCCCTGCCCGCACTGATCGAGGAACGCCGCGAAGTGTTGCAGCAGCTGGTGGCAGCCTCGGGTAGCGTGGGTACTGGACCCGTGGAAGCTGCACCACGGTCCTTCCCGACTTCTCCCCGAGGGGGGCTTCCCGGCCGCGGGAAGACTGTCCTCCCCCATGGCCTTTCGGCTTGGGGAAGGGGCGGTTGCCCCTCGAGGGGTCGCGCGAGCCGCCTCCGCCCTCGAGGACAAAGGTGTCCCAAGGCCGTGGCTCGTTACGCCCCCCTGTCTGGGGCGCTTGAGGGGATCCCTGGCCCCCCGGTCGGCGGGGGCGGGAGCCCCTTGGGTCTTCTTCCAGATGTCGTCTTCCTCCGCCCGAGCGTACTTTTCGAGTACGTTGAGGAGCTCGTCGGCAGAGGAGGGGCAGCTCCGGGAGAGCCTTCGGTGGAGCTCCCCCGGGAGGATCCCGCTTTTGCAGGCTTCGATGACCGTAGAGTCGGGGATGTGGGCCACTTTGCTCTTCACTTGAGCAAAGCGCTTGAAGAAGCTTCTGATGGTTTCCCCAGTCCTCTGCCGGACGGTGTACAGCTGCGAGGAGTCCAGGGGACGCACGTAGTCCCCTGGAAGTTCGCGCAGAACTCCCGCTGGAGCTACGTGAAAGACTTGATGGAGCCGGCCTTCAGATTGTAGAACCAGGAGCGGGCAATGCCGGTGAGGCAGAGGGGGAAGACGTTGCACTATACCGTCTCGTCCCCCCCGGCCGCGGAGATGGCTGTGGAGTATACCTGCACAAATTCGTAAGGATCGGCCTCACCGTTATAGTGCTCGATGTGCTGGGGGCGGTAGGGCCGCGGCCACCGGATGCTACGAAGTCTTCGGCACAGGGGCTGATTAGCCCCCTGCACTTCCCGGGGAGCTCCCCGGTCGCTGTCTTCTTTGACGGGGGACACACCCTCGTTATCGGAGTCGGGAAGCGGCCCAAGTGGTCCGCCGGAGTGGCGGTGGCGACGTTTTTCTTCTGGATTGGAGCTGAGTTCCCGGACGTCCGGGCTCTCATCCAGAGAGGCTGGCTCTTCAGCGGGTCTCTTCCCCCGACCGGTGCGAGAGCGAGGCTCCCCACACCCACGGCCAGGGGGAAGTTCTTCCCCGCGCTCAGGTGAATGCATTCGCTCGACCTCCCCTGGGCGAAACGGACCTGTTCCGCCGAGGGAGGGAGCTTATGCACTATAGCTACCTGCCCGGAGGCTTCCGGGGCCGGCTGGGGGGAGCCCCCTGCGAAGACCCCCGGGACCGGAAAGGGGGAAGCCCCTGTATTATCCGGAACCGGGGAGGGGGCGCCCACGGCGACGTTTGGAACCGAAGTGGAGGGAGCCCCCGTGGCAACGACCGGAACCGGAAAGGGGGAAGCCCCTGTAACATCCGGGAACGGCGAGGGGGGAGCCACCGCGGCGACGGCCGGGACCGGGGAACCGATGCGGGGGGAAGTCCGCTGAGGCACGGGAGCTGCTCTGTCAACCGCCCCCGGTGCGGTAAACGCGACGCGAGGGGCGGGACTGGCTCCCGGTGTAGGGAAAACCCCCGGCATGAAATGGGCCCCCGGCCCCGAGAATGGGCCCGGAACAGGGTACCCCCCTGGTGCCACGAAGGGCCCGGGTATGAAGTAGCCCCCCAGCACCGGGATGGGCCCGGGTGCCGGGAAGAGACCGGACGTATATCCCGCAGGGGGAGGGAACCCCCCGGCGGGATCATACGAGGCGGCCAGACCTCTGGAGACCGGAGGGGCCACCGGGTAACACATAAACGGGGGCACAGTCCCCGGGTATGGGTGCGACGCAAATGTGGGGGCCGGAGGCCGCGCCAACACGCTGAGCAACTCATCCATAGAGCGCTGGGCGCGAAGCTGGCCCTCCACGAGAGCCTCAAGCAGGGCGTCCCGGGGAGTCGGGGGAGCCGTCGGGGGGAGACTGGTCCCGACCGAGGTCCCCGAGGTCACCGGGAGCGACCTGGAGGTAGAAGCACCTAAGTTAAGAGGAAAGGCAGGAGGCGGTACCTGGGCCTGACCGCCTCCGGGCGGAAGCGCCGGGACAGCCGTGTCCCGGACGGGCGGCGCCGGGTCTCCGAGACCGGCGTCACCGGGAAGGGTGCGAGCCCTTGTTCTTGGGGGAGCCATGGCATCTTGTCACGAGTCCCCACGGTCGGCGCCAACTGTCGTGGTATTGCGAATACCCCGGCAGGTTTTGTGAAAGATCCTAACGAAGAAAAAGCGACGCGGGCTGACCAGGTGACCGGTCTTCCCCCGCCGGACAAACACAAGAATTGACACGAGGATTTATACAGGTTCGTGATATTTACTCGATTTGCCTTATTATTCTATACATTCTCCTCATTCTTTTGCACATATTAGTCATTTTCTTCGGCATATATACCTAGATTATTCCAGATTAATTGCCAAATCGACCGGATTACTCGTTTTTCCAATTTTTATCGCAGGTCGGCGAGGATTGGATGGATTTTTGGCTAGCGGACGTGCGTCCTCGACTTAATCTGGCCCTCGGACGATTCCTGATGGAAGTGCGCGTTCCCGCGGTCGCGTAGGAATTGATCGCACTGAAATCGGAGTCTCCGGGGGCCCGGAATCCCAAACCCTAGCCACGAGGTCACATTTCTAAATTTCCAAAACTCGAGGGCTTTTCTGCAAAAGTGCCAAATTGCCCTCTTACACTGCCGCCGGCCATCGGAGGCATTTGAGTCCGGCTTTTTTTTTTTCTTCCCTTCTTCTTCTTCCCCAAACCACTCTTCCACACCTCCCTCCACCTCGCCGCCGGCGGCCGGGCCATACGCTGGAGGTGCTCCATTCCCTCGCCGCTCCACCATACACCATAAAACCCCAATTTCACCAACTCCTGCTTCTCCACCACCATCCCGCGTCGGAGCCTCCTCCTCCCGCGCCCCATCTCCCTCGCCGCGCCACCACCTTCCCTCCGGCGCCGCATCATTACTCCACACCACCTCTCCCTCGGCCTTCTTCGCGTCACACCGTCGCCCCAGATCTGTGCCGCACGCCGACGGCGTCCCTCCTTCCCACGGCGCACCACCACCATTCCTCACCGGATTCGGCGCCTCCAGCGCCACCACACCGCCCAAGATCCCGCCGCCGCCCGAGACACCACCGACCCAGCGCCGCACGACGCCACCACCTTCCTCGGCCATCGCCGCCTCCACGCTGCCGCCTCCTCTTCACCAATCGCCGCCGATCCTCCTCATGACCTCCCGCGTGCGTTGCGCCACCGCCGCACTCGGATTCGACACCAAGAGCCGCCGATTAGGCGCTGGGTCGCGCCATCCACGTCGGCAGCTTCCTCCGCTCCACCACGCGCTCTCCTCGCCGAGCTTCCACACCATCTTCTCCGTCGCCGGTCTGCTGTCTTCGGCTTCTTCATCAATCTCTCCTCCAGCAATTGCTGCAGTGACCTTCATCTTCATCGACGATTCTTTGGCAACAATTCCTTTCACTTAATCCCCTTCTCTTCTCCCCCTGATTCGTTTCCTGTGATGCTTGTGTGATGCTTGTATGAGAACAGGGTTTATTTTGAATGAGCATTTTGACATTTGCGTAAATTCCAGTTTAGTTGTGTGTTGATTGCTCTGAGTTGTAGACCTTGGTGATCTCTCTGTTCGTGTTTGTTCGTCTTCAATTAAGAATTCTGTTTGTGTTTCTGCTGATGTTGGACTGTGACAGTTGATAGGAATAAGAGCTAATTGCAATTGAGTGGCAGCAGCCTGACCTTGATTTTAATTTATTGTCTAATTCGCTGCTTCTGTTCACGAATTGTCTGTAGTGAATACTGAAGTCCATTGTTATGATTAGCTGTTGACTGTTTTGATCATATATCTCGAGTTCTTATGCTACAGCCTGTGATTTTTTTTATCTCTGCACTGATTCACATTAAACCCACATCCCTCTTTGGCGGTTTTGTTTGATTTTCTGATTTGGATTTAGTTAGACATATTTTGCTCTCATCTAGTCCTTTGGGAGAGAACGACATACTCGCCTTCTACTGCGACCTCGTCCGCTTGCGAGGCCATGTTTTAGGTGGTATCAGTTCGGGTCCCGGTGGGGGCCGTAGTCCTGTCGGCGTGCTCCCGACCGAAGCCGGCTGGGGATGCTCTCTCGGGGGAGAGGCTTCCGGAGCACACCTAAGAGTTTTGGCTATTCCAATAAATGAATCACTTGCTTACAACTGAGGGGTACAAGGGCTATTTATAGCCCCAAAAATAAGCAAAAAGACCTATCTACCCCAGAAGCCACCGTCGGATTGAGGGGTAGCAACGTCCTTCTCCCGGTCAAACGCCTTGGATGCTTGACAGGTGGTCGCTGATTCCCGAGGCACTCCTCGCGTGACCTGCACGTGATCAACAACCAGTGACTTTACCTTTAGAAGGACGACGAGGCCCGGGACACGTACCGGAGGCCATTTGTAGACTCACTTGATAACTATTGTTGTAGGTGAATTCCGCGTACGGTAGAAATTGTTCCCAAGAGTTTCCATAGTCTAAAGCACACGCTCTCAACATGTCTTCCAAAATCTGGTTCACTCTTTCCATTTGGCCTCCAGTTTGCGGGTGGTAAGCTGTACTGAACTTCAACTTCGTTCCCAGGGACTTTTGTAATTCTCTCCAAAATCTTGATACAAATTGTGCTCCTCTGTCTGAGACGATTGTTTTTGGCACTCCATGTAGCGTGACAATCCTGGTAAGATATAGTTCTGCCAACTTTTTCGTCGTGTATTGCGTTCTTACAGGTAGAAAATGAGCCACTTTTGTCAATCTATCGACTATGACCCATATAGAATCGTATCCTTGCTGGGTTCTTGGCAAACCAACTACAAAATACATTCCAATCTCGTCCCATTTCCACTCCAGGGTTGGTAGGGGTTGCAGCTGTCCTGCAGGTTTCTGGTGTTCTGCTTTCACTCTTTGACAGGTGTCACAAGAAGCTATAAACTCGGCAATTTCCTTCTTCATTCCTTTCCACCAAAACCGATCCTTTAGATCTTGGTACATCTTTGTACTGCCCGGGTGAATAGAGTACGGGGTACAATGAGCTTCTTGCAGTATCATGTTCTTGATTTCCTTGTCTTCTGGAACACAGATTCGGTTATGATACCACAAAATTCCTTCCTCGTCCTCACGAAGGTCAATTGCATCTTTGTATTTCATGTCCTCTTTCATCTTCTGAATACTCAGATCTACTTCTTGAGCTTTTCGGATTTGGTCCTTCAGCTCGCAATTCATTGTTAATGCGGTGACGGTTCCTTGTTCAACAAACTCTAAATTCAACTTCTTGAAATATCTAAGCAATTGAGGTGATATTCCTAATGTCTTCGCTTGATTGCAGTAGGATTTTCTGCTCAAGGCATCTGCTACTACATTTGCTTTTCTAGGGTGGTAATGTATTCCAAGGTCATAATCTTTAATCAGTTCTAGCCATCTTCGCTGTCTCATGTTCAAGTCTTGTTGGGTGAAGATGTATTTCAAACTCTTCTGGTCCGTGTAGATTTCACATCTATTTCCAAGTAGATAGTGTCGCCAAATCTTTAGTGCATGAACAACGGCGGCTAATTCCAAATCATGAGTTGGATAATTCTCCTCATGTGGTCGCAATTGTTTTGATGCATAAGCTATGACTCTCCCTTCTTGCACAAGGACACAGCCTAGTCCTTGCTTCGACGCATCGCAGTAGACTTCAAAATCCTTTTTGTTATCTGGTAACGTAAGGACAGGTGCGGTTGTTAATATCTTCTTTAATTCCTCAAAGCTCTTTTCACATCCTTCTGTCCAGTCGAATGGAACATCTTTCTTTAGTAGCCTGGTGAGTGGCTTTGTAATCTTGGAGAATCCTTTGACAAATCTCTGGTAATATCCGGCTAATCCTAGGAAACTTCTTACTTCAGTTGCTGTTTCCGGTTGTTTCCATTCCATGACAGCCTGAATTTTTTATGGATCCATTGAGATTCCTTTGCCAGAGATAATGTGGCCTAAGAATGAGATTTCTTTTAACCAAAAGGCACACTTATCAAACTTGGCATACAGTCGATGTTCTACTAACTTTTCCAGCACCATCCTAAGATGTTGTGCGTATTTTTCCTCTGACTCCGAAAAGATGAGAATGTCATCGACAAACACAATGACAAACTTGTCCAGAAATTCCATGAGAACCTTGTTCATCAAATTCATTAATACTGCTGGTGCATTCGTTAAACCAAATGGCACCACGGTAAACTCATGCAATCCATATCTCATTATGAATGCAGTTTTTGGAATATCTTGTTCTCGAATCTTCAGTTGGTGGTATCCGGACCTCAGGTCGATCCTTGAAAATATCTTTGCTCCTCTTAGTTGATCAAAGAGATCATCGATCCTTGGCAAAGGGTACTTGTTCTTGATCATCATATCATTCAGTTTCCGGTAGTCGACACAAAGTCGTAGACTGCCGTCTTTCTTTTTAGCGAAAAGCACAGGGGCTCCCCAAGGTGAGGAACTTGTTCTAACAAATCCCTTTCTTTCCAATTCTTCCACTTGCTTTCTTAATTCTTCTTCTTCTTCACTTGTCATACGTGCAAACTTTCTTGCATAAGGGGCAGATCCGGGTTTTAATTCGATTAAGAACTCAATGTCCCGATCTGGCAGCATTCCAGGAAGCTCCTCAGGAAAAACTTCTGGATATTCATTTACTATTGGAACTCCTTCAAACTCAACTCCTTCCAAGCTGTTCAAACTACACACTCGGTTGTTCACCATTGATCTCTCTGTGTGGAATGTGACTTGTTTTCCTTCAGCATTCGTCAGGGTTATTGCTTTCTTTTCACAATCCATCTGACCTTTATGCTTGGCTAACCAATCCATTCCAAGGATGACATCTAATCCTTGAAGGTCCAAAACTAGCAGGTTTGCTAGGAATCCTAGATTGCCAATACTAAAGGCGATATTTCTACAGATAGAGTTGACAGGCATCCGAGCTCCAGGGGATTGGATTAAGATAGGGAACTCTAATGCAGATACTGGCAACTTATTTCTGAGCACGAAAGGTCTTGACACAAATGAATGAGTAGCACCAGGGTCAAATAATGCAACTGAAAGTTCAGAGTGAATAAAGATCCTACCGATCACGACGTCTGATGCTTCTCCTGCTTCAACGGCAGATGCGTAGTTGAGTCTTCCGCGACCTGCAGCAGGTATTCCTCTCCCTCGGCCATTCTGGAATCTTCCTCCTCTAGAGGGCGGAGCATTTCTGGCGAAGCCTTCGGTTGGAACAGGGGTCTTGCAGCTTGTGCTCGGGCAACATTGGATGGTAGGTGTTGTAGTGGACAAGTGTTCCTGCGATGTCCCTTTCTTCCACAGTGAAAGCATTCTTCATTCTTCAGGGGACAATCCTTCAAGAAGTGGTTTCCTCTACATCCGGTACATTGTGCTATTGCAGTAGGCGCAGGCCTTTGGGGTCTTTGAGGCGGTCTGAAGGCTGGTCGGTAAGTAGGCATCGGTCTCCCTCGACTAGCACTTCCTTGGTAAGAGTTGGGCAAGGCCTTCCTTTTTCGGTCTTCTTCAATCACTCCCCTTTTCTCCTCCATCTTAAGCAGCCGGTTTATCAGGACGTGGAAGTTCGTAAATTCATGAGATGATAGCTGGTATTGCAAGGAGTTTTGTAGTCCTTCGCAAAACCTGTCGATATTCCTTTCTTCTGTCGCAATATCTTCAGGGGCATACCTCGCCAGTTGAATGAATTCATGCAGGTACTGTTTGACAGTCCTGTTTCCTTGTCGCAGATTCACGAATTCTCGGCGTTTTGCTTGAACAACACCTTTTGGGACGTGGTATCTACGGAATTCCTCCTTGAACTCATTCCAGGTGATCGAATCTCTGTTGGAGTGTACAGTCTGGTAATTCTCCCACCAAGCAGCAGCAGGTCCAGCTAGTTGATTTGATCCATACAGAAGCTTCTCTTCGTCGCTGCACCTAACGGTGTTCAACTTCCTCTCCACGTCTCTTAACCAATCATCTGCCACTATAGGGTCTTCTGTACTCGAAAAGGTTGGGGGGGCATGTTTTCTGAAAGTCGGTTAATTTCGCACCCGTTGCGGATCCTTCAGCTTGTCCAGATGCGATGTGTTGCATTAACTGTCCCAAAATTTGGTTCTGCACAGTTACTGACTCTTGTCAGTTTCGCTCCATCCATAGCAGTACATCATTGATGTCACCTCCTTGCGGCATCGTCGAAGATCCTGGTCTATCAGGGTTTGTCGGGGGAAATCTCCGCGGGACTAAGTCCAGGTAAGTTCCCATGGATCTGGCCTCCGGGGCCTCCCCGGGCGCCGCCTTTTGGCCCCCGGGACGGGGCCTCCGGTGCCCTCCCGGGCGCCGCCATTTGGCTCCCGGGACGCGGCCTCCGGTGCCTTCCCGGGTGCCGCCTTTTGGCCCCCGGGACGTGGCCTCCGGCCCCTCCCCGGGCGCCGCCTTTTGGCTCCCGGGACGCGGCCTCCGGTGCCGTCCCGGGCGCCGCCTTTTGGCCCCCGGGACGCGGCCTCCGGTGCCCTCCCGGGCGCCGCCATTTGCCCTGGGACGCGGCCTCCGGTGCCGTCCCAGGCGCCGCCACTTGCCCAGGGACGCCACCTCCGGCCCCTCCTCGGGCGCCGCCTTTTGGCCCCCGGGACGTGGCCTCCAGTGCCCTCCCGGGCGCCGCCATTTGTCTCCCGGGACGCGGCCTCCGGTGTCGTCCCGGGCGCCGCCATTTGCCCGGGGACGTGGCCTTCGGGGCCTCCCCGGGCGCCGCCATTTGCCCGGGGACGTGGCCTCTGGGGCCTCCCCAAGCGCCGCCTTTTGGCCCCCGGGACCTGGCCTCCGGCGCCGTCCCGGGCCTCATCACCCTCCTAAAGGTAAAGTCTCGAGCTGTTTATCACGTGCAGGTCACGCGAGGAGCGCCTCGGGAACTAGCGACCACCTGTCAAGCATCCAAGGTGTTTGATCGGGAGAAGGACGGTCCTACCCTTCAATCCGACGGTGGCTTCCGGGGCCGTTTAGGTTTTTTGCTACTTTTTGGGGCTATAAATAGCCCTTGTACCCCTCAGTTGTAAGGGTTCAGTTCTTTTATTGGAATAGCTAAACTCACAGACGTGCTCCAGAAGCCTCTCCCCCGGAGAGAGCCTCCCCAGCCGACTCCGGTCGGGAGTGCGTCGACAGGACTAGGGCCCCCACCGGGACCCGAACCTGTATAAACCCGAGTGTCATTTTTTGTGTTTGTCCGGCGGGGGAGGACCGGTCATCCGGTCAACCCGCGCCGCGTAATCTTCGCTAGGATCATTCTCAAAACCTGCCGGGGTATTCGCAATACCACGACGGCTCCCCCGGCTCCCCGGGACGCCCTGCTCGAAGCTCTTGTGGAAGGCCAGCTCCGCGCTCAGCGCTCTATGGACGAGCTCCTTAGCGTGTTGGCGCGGCCTCCGGCCCCCACATTTGCGTCACACCCGTATCCGGGAAACATGCCCCCGTTTATGGGTTACCCGGCTGCCCCTCCGGCCTCCGGGGGGTTGTCCGCCCCGTATGATCCTGCCGGGGGGTTCCCTCCCCCTGCGGGATATACGTCCGGACCCTTCCCGGCACCCGGGCCCGTCCCGGTGCCGGGAGGTTACTTCATGCCGGGGCCCTTCGTGGCACCAGGGGGGTACCCTGCCCCTGGCCTATTCCCAGGGCCGGGAGCCCACTTCATGCCGGGGGTTTACCCTACGCCGGGAGCCAGTCCCGCCCCCCGCATCGCGTTTACCGCACCGGGGGCGGTTGACAGAACAGCTCCCGCGCCGCAGCGGACTTCCCCCCGCATGGGCTCCCCAGTTCCGGACGTCGCCGCGGGGGCTCCCCCTTCGCCGGTTCCGGGTGTTACAGGGCCTGCCCCCTTCCCGGTTCCGGTCGTGGCCACTGGGGCCCCCTCCACTTCGGTTCCAGGCGTCGCCGCGGGCGCCCCCTCCCCCGTTCCGGATAATACAGGGGCTTCCCCTTTTCTGGTCCCGGGGGTCGTCGCAGGGGGCTCCCCCCAACCGGCTCCGGAAGCCTCCGGGCCGGCAGCTACAGCGCACAAGCTCCCTCCCTCGGCGGGACAGGTCCGTTTCGCCCCGGGGGAGGTCGAGGGAACGCGTTCACCAGAGCGCGGGCAAGAACTTCCCCCCGGCCGCGGGCGCGGGGAGCCTCGCTCTCGCACCGGCCGGGGGAAGAGACCCGCTGAAGAGCCAACCTCTCCGGCGGAGAGCCCGGACGTCAGGGAACTCAGTCCCGGTCCGGAGGAAAAGCGTCGCCACTGCCATTCTGGCGGACCCCTCGGACCGCTTCCAGACTCAGACAACGAAGGCCCCGTGAAAGAAGACAGCGACCGGGGCTCTCCCCGGGAAGTGCAGGGGGCTAACCAGCCGCTGTGCCGAAGACTTCGCAGCATCCGGTGGCCACGGCCCTACCGCCCTCCGCACATCGAGCACTATAACGGTGAGGCAGACCCTTACGAGTTTGTGCAGGTCTACTCCACTGCCATCTCCACGGCCGGGGGAGACAAGACAGTACAGTGCAACGTCTTCCCCCTCTACCTCTCCGGCATTGCCCGCTCCTGGTTCTAAAACCTGAAGGCCGGCTCCATCAAGTCTTTCTCGCAGCTCAAGCGGGAGTTCTGTGCCAACTTCCAGGGGAACTACGTGCGTCCCCTGGACTCCTCGCAGCTGTACACTGTCCGGCAGAGGACTGGGGAAACCATCAGAAGCTTCTTCAAGCGCTTTACTCAGGTGAAGAGCAAAGTGGCCCACGTCCCCGACTCTACGGTCATCTAAGCCTGCAAAAGCGGTATCCTCCCGGGGGAGCTCCACCGAAGGCTCTCCCGGAGCTGCCCCTCTTCCGCCGACGAGCTCTTCAACGTGCTCGAAAAGTACGCTCGGGGGGAGGAAGACGACATCTGGAAGACGACATCTGCAGGTGGAGGAGAAGCTCCTGCAGCCCGCTGCCGGGCCCCTGCAGGGTTTTGTCCCGGGGAAGGCGATCCACCCCGTGGGCAAGGTAGATCTTCCAATGAACTTCGGCACCCCGGAGAACTACCGGACCGAGCTGGTCCGCTTCGACGTAGTGGACCTCCCCTCCTCCGATAACGCGATTATGGGGAGGACGACAATCAACCGGCTGGGGGCTGCCACCCATCAAAACTATCTCTGCATGAAGATCCCCGGGCCGCATGGTGTGATCAACGTCCGGGGAGACCAAGACATGGCCCGTGCTCTATACGAGCGCGCTGCGGCCACAATCGGAAGCGTCAACTTCATAAAGAAGCCCGGGGGGAGGCTTCTCCCCCGGAACTAGATGCTGCTGCGCCACCGCCCGGGAGGCCCCTCCTCAAGCCGCGTCCGGAAGGGGGCCTCCGGAAGGTCCTGCTGTCCCCAGGCAACGAAGACAAAACCGTCCGGATCGGGGCGGAGCTCCCCAAGGAGCACGCAGCGCAACTTGAGGCTTTTCTGCGCGAAAACTCTGATGTTTTTGCGTGGAAGCCTTCAGACATGCGGGGCGTCGCCCGGGAGGTCATTGAGCACAAGCTTGCAGTGGCCCCCGGTCACCCCCCGGTCAAACAGAAGCTGCGGAAACTCTCCCTCGAGCGCCAAGAGGCAATCAAGGCGGAGATCACCCGGCTCCGAGAGGCGGGGTTCATTCGGGAGGTCCTGCACCCCGAGTGGCTCGCGAACCCCGTCCTCGTCAAGAAATCAACCGGCAGGTGGCGGATGTGCGTGGACTTCACCGACCTTAACCGCGCCTGCCCCAAAGACAACTTCCCGCTCCCGCGGATTGATCAGCTCGTCGACTCCACTGCGGGGTGCGAGCTCATGAGCTTCCTAGACGCCTACTCTGGCTACCATCAAGTCCGGATGGCGGAAGGGGACGAGGAAAAGACGAGTTTTATTACTCCCCTCGGAACCTTCTGCTACGTCCATATGCCCTTCGTGCTCAAGAACGCGGGGGCAACCTTCCAGCGCCTCATGACGTTGGTTTTCAAAGAGCAAGTCGGCCGCAACGTCGAAGTCTACGTAGACGACGCGGTCGTCAAGAGTCCCCGCGCAGCCTCCCACATCGATGACCTGGCTGAAACCTTCCGCAGCCTCCGTACCTTCGGGCTCAAACTCAACCCGGAGAAGTGCGCCTTCGGGGTGCGCGGGGGGAAGCTCCTAGGTTTCCTCGTGTCCCAGCAGGGCATTGAGGCAAACCCCGAGAAGATCCGGGCATTCCTAGACATGCCCCCGCCGCGCTCCGTCAAGGATGTCCAGCGGCTCTCCGGCCGCCTAGCCGCGTTAAGCCGCTTCGTCTCCCGGTCGGGGGAGCGAGGCCTCCAGTTCTTCAAGATCCTCCGAGGGCTCGAGGGGTTCCGCTGGACCCCCGAGGCCCAGGAGGCGTTCGACGACCTCAAGAAGTACCACACGAGCCCTCTAATGCTCGTGAGTCCGTCCCCGGAAGAGCCCTTGCTCCTCTACCTCGCCGCGACCCCTGTCGCCGTCAGCGCGGTCTTGGTGAAGGAGCAAGGGGGGCAGCAGCGTCCCGTGTACTACGTGAGTGAGGCCCTCCAAGGGGCCAAAACTCGGTACACGGAGATGGAGAAAATCTGCTACGCCCTCCTCATGGCGTCCCGGAAGCTTCGGCATTACTTCCTGGGGCACCCCATCACCGTCCCGTCGTCCCTTCCCCTTGGGGAGGTACTGCGGAACAAGGAAGCCACCGGCCGGATCGGGAAGTGGGGGGCCGAGCTCGCCCCCTTCTCCTTGTCCCTTACCGGCCGTTCCGCCATCAAGTCGCAGGTCCTCGCCGACTTCGTCGCAGAGTGGGCTCCCGCCTCTGGGTCCGGGGACGAAGATCTCCCTGTGCCGCCCCGACGCAGTGATCATTGGAACCTTATGTTCGATGGGTCGCTGTGTCTCGCCGGGGCTGGTGCGGGAGTAGTCCTCCGGAGCCCCGAGGGGAAGGAACTCGAGTACGCCGCACGGCTCGAGTTCCCCGCAACCAACAACGTCACCGAATACGAGGCTTTGCTCCTCGGGATGTGCCTCGCGCGCTCCCTGGGGATCCGGCGCCTCCTAGTCAAGGGAGATTCTCAGCTCGTAGTTTGCCAAGTGGACAAGTCTTACCTGTGCCATGACGCAAACTTAAGGCTTTATTTGCAGGAAGTGCGAAAGATGGAGAGGCATTTCGACGGCCTCGAGGCCCGGCATATCCCACGTAGGGACAATGACCGGGCCGACGCCTTGGCTCGGGCGGCAAGCGCCCGAGAATCGCTCCCCAAGGGGGCTTTCCTGGAGATCATCGCGAAGCCCTCGGTGGCCTCCCCGGACACGGGCGACAAGCCTCATGTCCCGGAGGTCGCCGAGATCACCCGGACTCCGTCTTGGATGGACCCCCTCATCTCCTTCATCAAGGGGGAGGGGGACCCTCCTAGTGAGACCGAGGCTAAACGCCTCCGGGCTAAAGCCCGGGCATATCTCCTGCTGGAGGGGAGGCTCTACAAGCGGGGGGCTTCCGCCCTCCTGCGCTGCCTCCCCCGGCCGGAGGGACTTCAACTTCTCGAAGACATCCACGCGGGGAGCTGTGGTTCTCACCTAGCCCCGCGTGCCATCGCGGCCAAGGCCCTCCGGCAGGGCTTCTACTGGCCCACGGTCATGCGCGACGCGCGAGACCTTGTCTCCGAGTGCGAGGCATGCCAGAAGATGGCCAAGGGCTCGAACCTCCCCCCTATAGCGCTGCAGACGATCCCCATCACTTGGCCCTTTGTGCGCTGGGGGATGGACCTCTTAGGGCCCTTCCCCCCAGCGCCCGGGGGATACAAGTATGCGGTAGTCGCAGTCGACTATTTTACAAAGTGGGTTGAGGCGGAGCCTTTGGCCAGCATCACGTCCCGGGCCGTTCAGCGGTTTTTCTGGAAAAACGTCGTATGTCGTTTTGGTGTCCCCCGAGAAATCACCGTGGACAACGGGACCCAATTCGACTCGGCTTATTTCCGGGAATTCTGCGAAGTCCTGGGGCTCGTCATCCACTTCGCCTCAGTGGCCCATCCCCGGAGCAATGGGGCGGTCGAGAGGGTCAACGGCGTGATCCTACAGGGGTTGCGCCGGAGACTCGAGCAAACCGCTTCTAAGCGGGGTGCATGGGCAGAGGAGCTCCCTAGCATCATCTGCTCCATGCGCACGACCCCGTCCCGGGCGACAGGGCGTACTCCCTTCTCACTGGTCTACGGGGCGGAGGCAGTCCTCCCCCCGGAGATCAGCTTCCGGTCACTGCGGGTTGAGCTCCTGGAGGGAGCTACGCCCTCAGCATACCAGGCCAACGAGGCCAACCAGCGTCTGGAGATCGACCTCGTGGAGGAGGAACGCGACCGAGCGCTCCTCCGCCACGCCATCTACGAGCAAGAAATGGCGCGCGCGTACAATCAGCGCGTGCGCGAGAAAGCTTTCCGCCTTGGGGACCTTGTCCTCAAGCGCGTGACGGACCCCCAGGCCCAGGGTAAGCTCTCCCCCAAGTGGGAGGGCCCCTACAGGATCTCCGCGGTCCTGGGCTCGGGGGCCTACAAGCTCTCCAACCTTCAGGAGCGGGAGCTGAAGCACACGTGGAACTTGCGTTTACTTCGCAAGTTCTATGTTTAGCCTTACGGGCCTGTCCCCTCCCCCGGAGTGTTCACGCCGGAGGGGGAGGAGGGACACTGTATTTTCCTCCCCTTTAGCGGCTTCGCAGGGGGAGGCCCTGTACTTCATTTTATTAGCAATACATAGGACTTGCTTTTTAAACTCTCATTGCAGGTCTCTCTCATTGCCGCCCCTAGCGGCGATGCCCTCCCTACGAGGAAGTGGGCCAGCCCCAACAAGTCTCTACAACGGGAGTCCCCACTCCCGTAGGGCGGCTTACGATCAACCCTCGTGGACTGAGGGTGTAAGCGGCAACCCGGTCACAGTGGCCGTGGTAACGAGTCACTTTGGGAGACTAGTCCCCTGCCCAAACACTCAAGACCCGTCTTCGGGCACTTCCTCCTCCGGGAGTCGACGTTATTCCCGGCTCCCCGTTTTCACGGCGACCGGACGATTGGTCCCCAGTGACCTTATTCCCGGCTCCCCGTTCTCACGGCGACCGGATGAATGCCTCCCGGAGACCCTATTCCCGGTTCCCCGTTCTCACGGCGACCGGACGACTGTCTCTCAGAGAAGTCACGGATTTCTCGGGCATTCTCTTCCCCGAAGACCCTATACCCGGCTCCCCGTTCTCACGGCGACCGGACGAATGTCTCCTAGGAAGCTCGCCTCCGGAAATCTCATCGGGTTCTCTTGGACATTTCTTCCACATGAGGCCTTATTCCCGGCTCCCCGTTCTCACGGCGACCGGACGATTGTCCCCCAGAAGGTCTTCTCCTTGAAAACCTCGTTTTAAAGTTTTCTAACTTAGAAAATTTCCTATCCTACAGGTGACTTCTATCCCGGGGGCCTTGTCACCCCCACAGCGCGCGGAGCTATTCTCCGGCCCGCTGTGGGCGGGGGGGATAAGGAACCCCCGGGTGTCGACCGCACCGCCCACGAGGAAACTTAGCTCATCCTTGTTAAGATGAGTCGTCCAGACCATCCAAGAAGAAGAAAATAAAGAGGCAATGAAAGGAAACAGCAACAGCTTTATTGATTCTCAAACCCGGAGGACATCTTCCCCCTCCGGTGGGCTTCGGAAACGATACAACCCGGGTTTTAACCCGGGGGATTCTCTACGCCCTAAGGCTCCTACGCCTAATACTCCCGGAAGCTCTCCGCTAGCTGTCGGGTCAAGTCCCGGTACAACGCCCATACGCGGCGCCGAGCATCCCGGAGCACATCTTCAGGCCAGAACTCGTATCCCGCCGGTGGAAGTATCCGGAGGGGAGGGATCATCCGGAGCCCCGGTCGCGGAGGGGACAATTCGGCACGATGATTATCAAAGTTGTCTAAGTGCCACTCCGGACGCCACCTCAACCGGATCGGCTCCCGGACACTATCCTCGCCGCGATTCCCGGAGATAAGGCTTAGCAAAATCAAGGCCGCTTGGGCGTCCCCCGGGGAGCCCCTCCCGGACCTTCGCCCGGGAGCAGCCTCCGGGGAACCCTGGTAACAAGTAAATCCAATTCAGACTTAGAAAAAATTCTAACTTCATTGCATTCAAAATGTTTTTGTACAAGTGCCTGGGGCTTCTTCTAAGAAGCTACCGGAATCAAAAAGTCCTAAAACAAAAAAGGGCCCTAGCTAAGACCCGGGGGGAGGCTCATACATGTTCATTGGCGTCCTCCCCCCGGGGGGCTTCTTCCAAGGCCGGGGCAGGGACGTCTCCCGCCGGAGGCGCCGGAGCCGGGAACCACGCCCGGATGATCCGGTTGTAGAACCCCCCGGCAAGCTGCTCGACCTCCCGGCGCGAAGGCTCGAAGCCGTCCGGGAAGCTTCAGGGGATGCGGCCCCCGATAGCCCGGGCGCCGACCCCCCGGAATTCGACGAGCCCCGCAGCGGGCCGCGACAACGGGGATTGCGCGGCCACGCGCCCGAACGTCGACAGCCTCCGGGATGGCTGAGACCTGTGCATTGAGAAAACGCACAGCCTCCGCGAGGGTCACCGGCGGCACCTCCCAGCTCCCGGAGCCTAGGCTTACGCCAAGGCCCTCGAGGGCCGACCGGACGGAGCGGCCCGCGTCCGCCACCGCCCGGACGCTCAAGCTCTCGAGCTCCCGGAGCGCCTCCTCCCTCGCCTTGGCCTCCTCCAGGAGGCAGCCGTTGACGACCTCGGAAAGATGGACCTGGGCCCATACCCGGGTCAATTCCGCGAGGGCTTCGTCGCGTTCCCAGAGGGCCTCCTCGCGCTGCCCTACGGAGGCCGCGGCCCGGCCCTCCGCCTCCTTAAGCAGTCGGGCGACCCGCTGCTCAAGGCCCCAGGTAACAGCTGCCACCTACAAAATATATAGGGTTAGAAAAATCTCGAAGTGCAGGGGACGAATGAAGACGTCATCGACTCGGGTTACCTGGGCCCCGAGGGACTGAAGCCCCTCGAAATGCTCATGGAGCGTCCCTCCCGCGACAAAGGCCTGCACCTTCCGGGTATGCAGGTCCTCCGAGTAGCGGGCGACCTCCCTCGCGGGAAGCAAAGGGGTCTCCCGCCCGGCGCCACCCAAAGACGTGCCCGAGGAGCTCTCGGCGGGAGCCTCCGCCCGGGGGGGAACCATCAGGCCTTTCCCTGCCCCGGGCCGGAAGGTCCTCGGGGCCTCCTCCTCCGGAGGAACCTCGTAGACCGAGGGGCTCCCCCCCCTCGTCCACCGGCCAAACCCGCGGGGGCGAGGCCCCCGCGAATCTCACCTCCAGCCTCTCCGGCTCTAAAGAAGCCGGAAGGGGCGGGAGGGGCTTCACCATGAGCGGCGACGGGCCGTAGTTTGCCGAGTCGGACGCCACCCCGCCCACGGTCGCCTCCTTCCCCCGCGCCTCGATGGGGCCCTTCGGGGGAGGAGGTGTTGCTTCCTTCCGGGACGGTGCCCGGGCACGTTCGCTCCCGGGGATCCCGTCCCGGGGCTTCGCCGGTGTCGCCGCCGGCGTCGTCGATGGGCCGGGGGTCTTTTGAACCCGGGCCTTTTTGGGCTCCAAGCCCCCGGCCGCCTCCTTCCCCCGTTTGTGCGACCCGGGGGTGGGGAGAGGCTTCCTCTCCGGCAGCTTCAGCCCGTAGGCCGCCGCCACCAAGTTCTTGGGAGGGCCCTCCCCCACGGCGCGCACGACGCGCTCGTGCTCATCGGCGAAATACCTCCCTAGGAGGTTCTCCGCCTTCTCCCGCGCCGCCGGGTACGGCCGGACTGAAAGAGGTAAAGAGTTAGTCAATTTATTAAAAATTCGTAAGTACAATGCAGCGGGTTCCCAGAGCTTACGTCGCGTCACCGGCTTCACCGGGGGCCGCTGCTCGGGGCCCATTCTGATCCCCCTCTTCCCGCCGGTGAAGGGGGAGATCCGGAGGAGAGCCATCTCCTCGGCGGCGTCCCGCATCGAGCGGGTTTTCTTGGAGAGGATCACCTTGCCGAGGAGCTCGAACTCCTCGTCCGTCCACGACGGGGGCTTCGGCGCGGACGACCGGCTGTAGGTGGGGGCCTCCGGGGCGTACACTACCGCGTCGTCCCGGACCCGGAGGTAAAACCACCTCCGGACCCAATCCCCCCAGTGGTCCCGGGAGGCCGCCGCCGGGTAGTCGATTACCCGGGCCGGCAACATCTGGACCATCATCGAACCGAAGGGGGACTTGGGGCCCCCCTTCACCAGGTGGGAGGTCCGCGCCGCCGGTTCGTAGAAGTACCAGAAGGCGCGAAGGTCGGGCTCCCGCCCGGTCGCTGTCTCGTAGAGCCAAATGAAGAGGCCCATCCGGACGAGCGCGCTCGGGGTGAGGTGGTTGAGAGCCACCCCGTACTCCTTGAGAAACTCCCGGAGCATGGGATGCACCGGGAGCCGGAGCCCCGCCTCCAGGAAGGCCTCGAAGGCCACGACCTCTCCGGGCCTGGGGCGGGGGGCTCCGTCCTTCTTCACGGGGACTCGGATGTCCCCGTCCACGACGATGCCTCTTTCGACCAAGGACTCGGCGTCCTCGGCCGTGAACTCCGACGCCCAGAGGAAATCCGAGGGGATTTCCTCCGGGGGCACTTCCGTGGTCTTCGCTCGACCCTTGGGTGCCATGAGGTTAGTCTTCCTTTTCGGTGGCTAACTTTGCAGGAGGCTACTACTAGAAACTCCCGGACGCCTGCTACCGGAAAGAGCTACCAGGAGAGGGCTACCGGGAGAGCAAAAATCGTCGAGGCTGAAAATTTGGAATGAGCTTCCGGGCCCCCCAAGGTCCTATTTATAGGGGTGGACCGTGGTCTAGATGCACGCCACGTGGCACTCGCGGATCAATCTGGACCGTAGAAGTTCAAACCATGTGCGGGAAACGAAGGAACGGGCGCGTGAATCGAGGCGCCGGTTCGAACCGCGCGCGCATTTATGGCGAAACTGCGTGGCCTTAAGCGTGGGGCACGGAAACCGAAGCGTCACGGCTCCGGTGACTTGGCCCGGAGATTTTCCCGGTGACCTGTACCATACCCACCGGGGACTCGAGCATCGTCCCCGGCGTGCATGGGGGGCTGCTGTCGGGGGAAATCTCCGCGGGACTAAGTCCAGGTAAGTTCCCGGGGATCTGGCCTCCGGGGCCTCCCTGGGCGCCGCCTTTTGGCCCCCGGGACGGGGCCTCCGGTGCCCTCCCGGGCGCCTCCATTTGCCCGGGGACGTGGCCTCCGGCCCCTCCCCGGGCACCGCCATTTGGCTCTCGAGACGCGGCCTCCGGTGCCGTCCCGGGTGCAGCCTTTTGGCCCCCAGGACGTGGCCTCCTGCCCCTCCCCGGGCGCCGCCTTTTGGCTCCCGGGACGCGGCCTCCGGTGCCGTCCCGGGCGCCGCCTTTTGGCCCCCGGGACGCGGCCTCCGGTGCCCTCCCGGGCGCCGCCATTTGCCCGGGGACGCGGCCACCGGCCCCTCCCCGGGCGCCGCCTTTTGGCTCCCGGGACGCGGCCTCCGGTGCCGTCCCGGGCGCCGCCACTTGCCCGGGGACGCGACCTCCGGCCCCTCCCCGGGCGCCGCCTTTTGGCCCCCGAGACGTGGCCTCCGGTGCCCTCCCGGGCGCCGCCATTTGGCTCCCGGGACGCGGCCTCCGGTGCCGTCCCGGGCGCCACCATTTGCTCGGGGACGTGGCCTCCGGGGCCTCCCCGGGCGCCGCCATTTGCCCGGGGACGTGGCCTCTGGGGCCTCCCCGAGCGCCACCTTTTGGCCCCCGGGACCTGGCCTCCGGCGCCGTCCCGGGCCTCATCACCCTCCTAAAGGTAAAGTCTCGAGCTGTTTATCACGTGCAGGTCACGCGAGGAGCGCCTCAGGAACTAGCGACCACCTGTCAAGCATCCAAGGCGTTTGACCGGGAGAAGGACGGTCCTACCCTTCAATCCGACGGTGGCTTCCGGGGCTGTTTAGGTTTTTTGCTACTTTTTGGGGCTATAAATAGCCCTTGTACCCCTCAGTTGTAAGGGATCGGTTCTTTTATTGGAATAGCTAAACTCACAGACGTACTCCGGAAGCCTCTCCCCCGGAGAGAGCCTCCCCAACCGACTCCTGTCGGGAGCACGTCGACAGGACTAGGGCCCCCACCGGGACCCGAACCTGTATAAACCCGAGTGTCATTTTTTGTGTTTGTCCGGCGGGGGAGGACCGGTCATCCGGTCAACCCGAGCCGCGTAATCTTCGCTAGGATCATTCTCAAAACCTACCGGGGTATTCGCAATACCACGACAGGGTTAGTGCGGCTTCTCGTTCCGGGTGTAGCCCTTGCATTGCTAGGATTTCCCTCTAGCTCTCCTTCTTGGGGTCTTGCACGTGTGTTAACCATCCTACTCAAACAAGAGGTTAAGAATAAAGACATTGATTCGGAAAGAATCATTCACAGAGGTGCTAGCAAAATGCTGGCATTTAACTTAAGAGATAAGAGTAAGGATATGCAAAATGACTTTTTCATAAATCAACTTTTCAGAAGATACAAAGCTTCTAGCCTCATCGGCTTACAGAACTCATCTAACATCCAGCATACATCAACCATACTAAAACAACTGCTACAACAAAAGAAAATCTAGCGTCTGCCGGGTTAGGCACAAAAGGTCGAATCGAAGGAAGTCTGCAGTCACTCCTCAGCATCATCAGAAGAATCACAAGGCTCTACCTCCTCAGGATCCTCCTCCTCATCGTCATCTGCATCCATCGGATCGTCCTCCTTGTCGTCGTTGATGTTGACAATCTCCTTCCCTTTTCCCTCAGGGGTCTTCTCCTTCTTTGCAGTGCAGGGAAGCTCGATCGTCTGACCGTTGATGACTATGCCACGCGACGCAGGCGTGAAACCACTGAGATACTCCTTTAAGTTTCCTACCCTCTTGTGAGCGGTGATCTTCAACTTTGGGCGACTCTTCTTGACTACTGACTCTGCAGCTTCGAGGTCCTTCTCTCCACTTGATTCAGCCAATTCTTGAATTTGTCTTTCCTTTTCTTGGAGACTCGCACGAGCCCTAATAAGCATGCCCTCAAGGCAGTGGCGGTCATCGCGAACACGCTCGTAGTCTCGAAGTAGGCGGGTGTATCCGATCTCCGAAGCGCGAACGACGTCTCGAGTCTTTGTCGGAATAGTGTCCTCCCGGTCGCTGGACGGAAGAACAACTCGGTGCTCTGACCCGGGGACCTGGTAAGGCACGAAGCGGTAGGGGGAATCTGAAAGGTAGTCGCTGTACAACTACCGAACGGTACCTACGGCACGACGGGTAGCGTCTAAGATAGCATCCTCTTCTTCTTCTCTGCGGGCTTGACGTCTTACTGAGCCTCTCCCGTGCTCGGGTATCTCATAGACAATCACTGAAGCCCGACAACCAATGGGTCGTCCGTTGATCTCATCCTGCCAGACACAATATACTGGCCTCTGACTGTCCCGTGCTCCAAGAAATTGCAGCATCATCCACAGCAACAGTGCCCACGATCCAAGCTCATCTCCGTGAAGGTATCTCCTGTCAGAAGCCATCTGAAGACAGGACGAAAGGCATCTATGAGTTTAAAGAGAAGTCTAAAGCCTTTTTCTAAAAATCGAAAATAACATTTTTCTTAAGGAAAATAGGTTTTCATAAACAAATTTTTGACAAAGAACTAGCGAACTTTTCTTCTAGGGACGCCAAAGTCTATCTAAGGGTTACGACCTACAGTCGAGCCTTAATGCTCTGATACCAGATTCTGTGGGACCCTCATTTGAGGAATCCGGTGGCAACCGCCCAGGTGGGTTGCACTCAGAAATGGCACATTGCAGCTCACAACAACAAGATGCATTATATAAAAATGCGGGTAATTAAAAACAAATGCTGATCACAAGGACCAACATTACAATAACTTAGCGCAAAAATGACGCATTTAAATGTTGATACAAATTAAGGAGTTTTCGACACAAAGGTCGGCACAAAGTAACACAACAATAATAAACAAAAGGACTTCATCAGTTTTCTTCTTCAGCAGCAGCAGTGTTGTACGGGCCTTTTCCACATCTGACTCCACCTTAGTACATAACCCTCTAGCAAGCTGGGTCTTCAGTTTCTTCTTCTTGTTCCACATTGGGTTCAAGACCATAAGATTCAGGGTCGACGAATCCTTCTTCTAAATTTGTTTGTAAAAGCAAGGGTGAGCACATTGTCCACATGGTGCTCAACAAATCCCAAGTAAGAGTGCATGTACATATAGATGAGGGGGAAATTTCTCAAAGAATAGCTCTTTGGCTTATATATGTATATAGAATAGATTTTCGCACTTGGTTTTGAAGAAAAGATCTTTACTTTCGAAAGCGGTGCTTTTAAAACCCTAAGCTAAATTCTCAGAAAATGTTGTGTGTGTCGGTCTTCCATGAGTCACCACTTTATTCAGATTTTGTGAAAAACTTTCCAAAAGCTACTTGTGCTGCATCGACGTGAATAGAATCCACAGCGCGCAGACTCCATAACCTGGGAACTCAGAGTATCCGATACTTTTTAAACTTTGCAAAGGTGTACCACCTTAATCCACCGATCATTCGGCTTTCAAGTCGGTACCTCTCCATGCGACTCTTACGCATGTGACAAGGCCGAGATGACACAACAGTTTACAGTCCTAGCATTAACTATTCCCTGCCCGGTAAATAGACAGTCAAGTCTCAAGTACCATTGTGGGTCCTCCCCACTGCCTTACTTCCTAGCCTGGGTCTATGTTCTCACAAGACACATAGCCTCTCTTGATTACGGTCGCACACGACTTAATCTGGCATAGGGCGTCTTCCTTCTTTCCACCTTTTCCTCTCATGATTTTTCTGAACTCACATCACTCATGGCCTTCTGCGGCCCACTAGTTCTCGCAAGACACTAAATCGATAACCATTGCAGGGAAAGGCTAATACTAAAGAAAGCTACTAAGTTGCGCCCGTCCCATAACCGGGCAAGTGGTTGGTACGTTTTTCATGCCGCATAGAAGTACAACACAAGGTTCTAGTCCTTATGAATCTCTAGTGAGGAGTCTTTCACATTCCCAGTGCACACACAGCACCATCCACTCAAACCATCCTCACTATCGATTCCAATCACATTTTCTTTCACAAAAGGGGTTTTGAATATACTTTTCTCATATGTGACTATTCAACATTTATCATATAATCTTGGGCATAGAATAGCCTAAGCATGATATTCTAGGGTGACAAGGGTGCATGGATATTCAATGTCAAAAGGGGTTTTATAGTTACTTAGGTCATATCTAATCATTTCATTGAAACATAGCTCTTATTTGAATCTAAGGCATGCACATACTTGAAAACAGTTAGCATACTTCATTTCAAAATATTAGGCTAGACATGATCAAGAGTTTGAGACTTGCCTTGCAGTGATGGGTCTAGCTGCTCAGATGAATCCTCGAGGATCTCCTCTGTTCCTTCAACGTCTGGTTCCACGGCGGATACAAACAACACATACACACTATATAAGCATACAAGTACTAGAAAATAATATGTAAATACATCATGCATGCAGGGGTAAGGGTTTGGACAAGGTCACTTGACATTGATCGAAGAGATGGGCTCAAAAGGACTTGAATGTCGAAGGGCTGACATTCGGCTCATGGCTTGACATAGCCCTAAATTGGTTCTAGGTCTGATTTCTGGAGATGTGACAGTAGGGAATATTGTAGAGCATGGTTCAAAAGGCTTAGTGGACAAAGTGGCATTTCAATTGCTCAAATGTAACAAGTCTAAATCATCCAATGCCACTGGTGGACATGTACTCACATAGTGCTAGACATGGCCAGAAACTAGGGCATTGCATAACTTTTGACTCAGGACTCCAATTGGTGCAAAACTTTGTCTGGGGTTTAGGCTTTGATAACAGCTACAAAACTCTCAACAGGCTCAAGGGCAGAAAGTGGCCGGAGGGTGGCCAAATCTGGTGAGCAAACACGGTGGCCTGAACTACTGGACAGTAATCTTGGCATGATCATAACTTCTGATCTAGGCCTATTCAGGGTTCAAGCCAGTGGAGTAAATTTCTCAAGGGGTTGAGGCCTAGCTAGTTGACAAGGTTTCATCGGCTGGTTTGGCAGGAAAACGAACTCCGGCGATCGGGGCCGAAGACGAAGGCACTAATTTGGGCGTTTTCGTTCCAGGGCGTTTGAACTCAATTCCACGCTCGGGAAGCATCTAGGGGTCATCACAAAGCTACTGGTGTACTCAATTTTGCCAGAGAATGGCTGGAGAAGCATGGCGGCGTTCTCCAGCGAACTGCCGAGGCTCGAACATGGGAATTCGACGCTCAGGGCAAAATTGGCGATTCCAAACTTGCAGGCTTGTTCCTCCTAGCTCACTGATCATTATTCTCTACTGGCACGAGGATCAATTTGGCTTGAATCACTCGGCATTAGGGGAACAGGGGATTACGGCTTTTCCGGTGATTGCCGGCGTTGAGGCTCGCCGGGGGTCAATTAACGGCTATGACACACACAGGGGGATAAGGGGATCTTACTGGTGGTGTCGGTTTGGAGGGGGAAGCTGCGGGCGAAGCTGGTGCCGTGAGCTTCAAAAGTGGCTCACCGGGGAAGAAGGCCTTCGCGGCGGCGCTGAGGAACTGGGTTGTTCTCTGGTGGTGGAGGCTAAGGCTTGCAGTTGCGGGATGGTGTGTGAAGAGATGCTGGGCAAGGGGGCTTTATATAGCCGCGGGGTTGAGCTCTCGGGAGTTGCAGCAATCGCCGGGAAGATACTCCCTGGCGTTGGAGCGGTCAGTGAGGCACATTGGGACACGGCGGGGCTCTGCCAGAGACGGGGTATCGCGCGAAATCGGGATTTCGTCAGGACGACGGGATATCGAGCTTCGGGATGGCAACCATGTGGCGCAAAGCTTCTGACAACAGCAAGCATGCGCGTGCGCGGGGAAGAACACAGCACAGCGCTGGTGAGGTGCTCCACGGTGGCGGCATGGTTGTGCGCAGGTGGTGGCTACGTGGCTGCGATGGTGACAGCGCGGGGAACTTCGCCGACGATGAGTTCAGCGGCGAGGCAAAGCGGCGGGCGCTGGTCGAATTGCACTGGTCGTGGTCGAAAGTGGCACAGGGGCCTGGTTGCAAACTTTGGGCTGATTTGCGAAGGTTTGGACTAAACTGCGAGGGTTTTGGCTTGGGAACTTGGGCCTATTTGCAATTCTGAAGATCTGGAGGGCTGATCTGAAATCTGGTTTTGCGGATGAGTGTTACTAAATGTCTTAGACTCATCCAGCAGGAAAAATGATAAAATCCGATAAGATTTGGTGGTTTTGACAAAAATCGAAAACAGAGGAATTAGGGTAAACAGGGTAATTAGGGTTTGGAACTTTTGTCGAGGCTGAAACTAGGGTTTCGGTTGAGATTTTGGAATTCTTCCAGAAGGGAAAAACGTTCAGAAAAAAGAAAGAAATATAATCACTTGATCACATTTGAATTTGGAGATGATCTGGAACTTTTAGCCTTTTTGGGCTTTTTGAAAATTCTGAAAAGAAATAAACTGAAACACTTTTGGACTGAAATGTGAAATTGATCTGGGAGATGAAATTTAGCTGCCAACTTTTTAGGTTAAGGTAGTGGCATACCTAAGATCAAGATAGGGTTGAGACATCAGGGATTCCAAAGAAGATATGCTGACTCGCAAGCAGAAAAGATAGCCAAAAATAGGGATGTTACAGGTCCCGGGCGCCAAAAGGCGGCACCCGGGTCAGGCACCGGAGGCCACATCCCCGGGCAAATGTGACGCAACTTACCTGGACTTAGTCTCGCGGATATTTCCCCCAACACCACTACTTCAAATATTTTTCCGGGAAATTTACTTTTTCTATCGGTAGTATTTTGTTGTACCGATAGAAAAGGTCATCCAGTCCTTTATTACTCGTACACGGCCCTTGAGTTTCCCTCCAGTCGAACAGTTCCAACTTAGAGCACTGCGTCTCTTCGAGAGCGAAGAAAACCACAACCTCCGCCGTGACCACTCACCTCCTCTCTCCCACACGATGATCGCCGGCTGGACACTGGTTCGCCACTACCACCGGTTCTATTTTCGTCCTTCGCCGGCCGCCACTGCGTTCTACACCGCCTCTCCATCACCACAACTGATCGCCGTAAATACCCTAATTCGTCATTCTATTTCTAGCATCTTCCTTATTTGATCCTAGTGTTTTGTACGTACTAATTCTTCGAGTTTTGCAATTACACTAGGGTTCCCTATTGTGTTGGATTATGTACATTCCGCAGGCAATGTTGATTTAAATTAGGGTTGACATAATATGTTCCAGTAATGTAATGAACCTATTTTGATATTTTAACTTATCTATACTGCTATATGTGTGATCAATTGTATCCAACTGCCATGTAATGCACATTATATGTTGGAGTTGTTCTTACACATATTCTGTCAGTATCTCCTGTATTTGCCAATAGAAACAATTTGTCTGCTCTATCGGCAACTCTTGTGTTTACCGATAGAAAATATTTCGGAACAAGTATTAAAACTTTGGATCTGGAAGGACATGAGGCATGCAATGTACTAGTTTGGTTGGGAATTTTTACTCACTTGGTATGAATATATGGCAATGTGGATGGGTCTTCGATGTATATGTTTCAAATGCATATACATATATGACTTTTCCCAAACTAATCGATGTGATGAAGTCCTGATGACTTGCATACAAGTAATGCTAAAGATAACCAAGAGAGGGTGCTATAAACCATATTATTCCTTTTTTGGTTGTGACCTACTTTCTGTGCTACTTCAATATCTTTATATTCCATTAGCATTAGGTTTGTCAGATTATGCACAGTGGCACTTAGATGCTTGTGTGCATATTTACGTGTGAAATAATAATGATGGCTCATGAATATTAGTATGGAAAATCATGGAGAATGTTATGTGATGACAGTGAATAGTGGCTTATCAACAAAATTCCATATATAGAGAACATTGTTATGTTCTATCGGTATCTCACGTGTTTGCCGATAGAAAAATTGTTATGGTCTATCGGCAGCTCATGTGTTTACCGATAGAAAATATTTCTGAACAGTTCAGGAAGTCATTTATGCATGTATTTCTTTTAGTATTATTTTCTTCAGACATCCCTTTTGCAGCCCTAATTAGTCTCCAGTCCTGGGCTGAGTTATGGAACTCCAAGAAGAATTAATTGCCATATGTTGCCTGCTTCCTATATGAAAATGTGTAGACGAAAACGCTGAGAAATAGAATCTTATCTTGTATTGCATGGTAGCTTTTGTGTTTATCGATGGAAAAAATATTTAAAATAGGTCCTTTTTCTTTGTAAAATGATTTGGTTTGTGTTTCCATTAAATTTTTGATGGTTTGTTGATGGTTTTGTAGGGAAAGACATGTCGTCGTCTTCATCGGATGGTACTAGTGGTTGGACTTAGGCCAACCCCAACGTAACTGAAGATGCAGCTGTTACATCCCAGCGCAAGAGGGTGGGGCGAGGCGCGACGACGTTGGGCTGTTTGGCCAAGCGCACGGATCTTTCTTGTGAGTTCAACCATTTTGGGAGGCTGATTGGAAAGAATGCTGGGAAGTACGCGGCCTACGTTGGGCTGTTGGTGAAAGAAAGGGTGAAGATCACCGTCCAGAGCTGGAAGGACGTGACGGTGGACGAGAGGGATAGGTTGTGGGCGGAAGTGAAGGTTAAATTAACTGAAATCGTTGAACTCTTTCGTAATCACGTTCTCTTGGCTTATACTAAAGTTTAACTAACTCGTGATTAATTGTATGCATTTTTTGAAAACAGGCTAAGTGGAACATCCCCGACGATATACCTAGGACAGCCTGCTTGAAGGACATGAACGGAACATGGAAAACCTTTAAGAGCTGGCTCATCAATAACTTCCTCGCTGCGGGGAAATCTCCTTGCGAGAAGTACCCCTTCATATCGGAGGAGGTAATGGGAGGAATTCACCAAGCAGAAGGGGACTGAGGAGTTCAAGGCCCTTAGCGAGAAGAATAGGGCGATCCAGAAGAGGAACGACCACCCGCATCGGCTCGGATCCTGGGGCTATGCGGGGAAGGAGGAGCAGTGGAAGAAGGAAGACGAGCAAAATCCTGTCATCAACACCCCTGAGTTGCCGCTCTCCGAGATCTGGGATGAGAGGTGCAAGCGATGGTGGAGGGGGAGGGGGTCCGTGTCATCCACGGGGTCTTTGCAGTTCGCAACCCCTGGGGACGTCGACGTTGTGAGGCGAATGGTAAGTTGGCTAACCTCGTAAACTATGTGCGCACAAGTGTATATAAGGCAATTTGTCTCACAAGGTACCTTTAAATGTAACAGATCTTTTTTGAGAAGGAGGCAGTGGAGGGATTGTTTACCCCACAGAGGGAGAACGACATCCTCACCCGGGCTCTAGGAAATAAGGAGCATCTCGGGCGGACACGGGCCGTGGGAGCCATTGTGTTGTGGAAGGCCGATTTCGCAGATCCGGCTCCACCGAGGAAGAAGGCCCGCTCCTGGAAGAAAAAGGAAACGGAGCTCTCCGATAAGATACTGGCTGAGGTGCAGTCTGAAATGCAGTCTGAGGTCGCACAAATGAGGGAAGAGTTTGCACGGTTGAGAGATGCATTGCTGGCCAAGAGTGCAGATGCGGATCCCCAGGGCGACGGTACCCCGCAGGGTCGGATAAGTAGTTGTGCTTCGAAGGTCCTCGCGGATCCAGTGGATCTACTTGAGGTACTGCAAGCCTTCATCTGTGCACTTAAGTTGATGCCACTCCCATTCTGTTAGAGTTGTTTCGCTAACCTGTTTTAATATTTACAAATTTGCAGAAGCCGAAGGGTTGCATCCTACTGAATCACCTAGGCGACAAGCAGGAAGTGGTTGGACACGGCTTCGTATATCCATCTGGGCATGGCCATGTCGGGGTTGGGGTTTACAAAGGTACAGGTGGACATGGCCATGTCGGGCTACAACGATTCTCCGTTGGCAATCCCAACAGAGGAACTGCAGACACTTGCTGAGGCAGTGGGCTCCTACGTACAGTGGCCCAAGAAGTGTCTTCTAATACAACCGGTAAATCCTATACATTTTAGATTACATCCTACTCAGTACACTCAACTTGCAAAATCTAACATACGTGCTCATAAATTGAAGTACCAGGGGACTGCGCCCCCAGCTCGGGGCGACCCTGGACACATCAAAGATGGCCTCGACCCCACCCAGTGCATCCACGCCTTCACCTCAGAAGAAAGCCGCCATCACCTCGCCCTTGCCTTCGAAGGTACGCGCTCAGTCCTCGGCAAAAGGCAAGGGCAAAGGCAAGGGAAAAGGGCGACAGGGACAGCCAGAGAGGTTCAGGAACGGGTTCCCACTCATGTCGGAGGCAGCATTGCGCAAATTGGATTAATCAACCAGAGACCTCCACGAGTGGTACCTACACCGAGCTCGGCGCAATCTGAAATTCTTAGTTCCCTACAGGCCTGGGCAGTTCCACCGTGAGCCAGGGAGTATATCCGTGGCACACGAGGATCTGTTCGACCTCTACAACTGGCGGGAGCTCGATATGTCCATCATACGGACTGGAGTCCTGTGAGTTTGCTGATGCTATGTATTGCTGTTTTCTAACTCTATTTGCTAACTCTGCATTGTTGTAGTTCATTTGAAATGTATGCAATACTAATGTCTTCCTTTGCATGCAGGTGCATGTACAGGCTAGCATCGGAGGCTGCGTGTGACAAAGTGGGTTTCCTTGACCCAGAGAAAATAAGCCTCACGATGCTAGAGCATGACGCCGCGCACGTTGAGCAGTACATATCCAAGGCGCTAATGGCGCAGCAGGACAGGGAGTTCATTCTGGTGCCGTACCACCAAAGGTTAGTGCATTTCATACTAATTTAACTCAATCTTGTATGTTACACCTGAGATATACTTTGAGCTAGCGGTCCTTTTTTACGTACAATGCAGGGACCACTGGATCCTCATCGTGATCTGTCCGCCGAGGAACGAGGTGTACTACCTCGATTCGATGCATGACAGATTATCGATCGAATATGTGGTCAAGGGGAATATAGAGGCGTAAGTAACTTATATGTTTGATTTAAATTTTGACCTCACTAGCTAATGATAATACATTAACCGGCAATACTAACTGAAATGCAGGGCTTTTGATAAATATGTGTCCGCTGGAGGGAGGCATACCGCACCGCAGGGCTCCCTACTAGCTTGGAAAGAATATGAGGTACTCACGAGACTTTTTGTTTATGCTTAATTAATTTATGGAAACAATAGCTAACATGTCTTCGCATATGCAATTATCTCAGTGCCATCAGCAGCCGCAATCGTGGGAATGCGGGTTTTATGTGCTGCGCTACATGTACGACCTAGTGCAGACAAACTTTGCCCAATTCCCCCAGGTAAGCATCGATAGCTAACTCAAATTTGAAAATTGGGTGTCACGTTCTAAATTAGGAAGTTAGTTACTCAGTATTCACACATGCTTGCAGATCGCCATGTCGAAAGACCAATACGAAAATGCAAAGATTAGAGATCTTTGACAAATCTGGGCTCAATATGTCATGGAGGAAGTTGCGCCCAACCATCCGCCATGACAATTTTCTCTTTTTCGTGTACTCTGTGCATAGACTGTTTACATACATGTGAATAAATATATATGTCAATAAATGTCCACATTGGATTGCAATTTGTATTTGTCTATATATATGTGAATAAATGTGAATAACTATCTAATGTGTCAATCTGTTCTGTGAATTTACCCTTCTTTGCATCTGTACTGTATTGTGTATCCAATCTATAATGTATTGCATCTGTACTGTATATGTGAATGTACTGTATTGTGAATGTAAATAACGTACTGTATATGTGAATGTTCTATCGGTAAATTCATTCACAACCGACAAACTAATACCACTTTTCTATCGGTAAACTCATCCACAACCGAGAGACTACTGTCGTTTTTTTTGCCGGTGAACTCACACACAACCGAGAGACTACTACCACTTTTTCTATCGGTAAACTAGAAATTAACCGTCAGAATAGTGTGACTTTTCCTGCCGGTGAACTCATCCACAACCGAGAGACTACTGTAGTTTTTTCTATCGGTAAACTTGAAATTAACCGTTAGAAGAGTGTGATTTTTCCTACCGGTGAACTCATACACAACCGAGAGAGTACTAAGCTTTTTTCTATCGGTAATCTCATTTCCAACCGAGAGAGTACTAAGCTTTTTTCTGTCGGTAAACTTGTAATTAACAGTTAGAATAGTGGTACTTCCCCTGCCGCTAAACGTCAGACTACGACGGGTTTTCTATCGGTACACTCATAATATGCCGATAGAATAGTTAAGTTCTTCTATCGGTTATTTACCGATAGAAAATGTTCTGGCTTGTTCTATCGTGTCTATCTCTATCGGTACAAAAATCGATAGTAAAAGGTTGTTTTTTACCGATAGAAGAAAACTTTTCTGTACTAGTGAAAATCGGTGAAAAAGAAGAAGTACGAAAAGGAAGGAGAAAGCAAGAAGAAGGTTTTCAAGAAATATTACAAGAAAAAGAAGGACGGACAAGCTTGCTTTATTGAATGGGATTCGGATGCTTCAAGTTCCAATTCCGAAGATGAAGATGAAGCATCACCTAAAGGACTCGTCGGAGTAGCTATCAAGGAAGCTCCATCTCTATTCTCCACTCCTCATTGCCTCATGGCTAAAGGAGAATCTAAGGTATCATGTGATGAAGATGAATACACTTATGATGACCTAGTTGAGATGATCACCGGTTATGATGACTATATGAGTAAAGAAAAAGAAAAATTCAAGGAATTGAAGAAGAGATACAAAACTCTTCAAAATTCCTATGAGGAGCTAAAAACATCTCATGAGAGTCTCAAAGAAACTCATGAGATGCTTAAGGAAGCTCATGACTCATTAATTACTCATAAAGCCAACAAAACGGGTAATGACATAGGCATCACGTGCAATATTTTAAATGACTTGCCTATGATATCCACTTCTAGCATATCTACATCTTGTGAAGATTTAATTGAATTACCTTCTAGACCTAAAGTTGATGACCATGTGCTTAGTCTTGAAAACAATGAACTTAAGGACAAAATTGAAAAACTAACAAATGATCTAGCTAAATGCTATGTCGAAGAATAAAAATTAAGACATCTACTAGATAGTCAAAGGTTCTCCTTAAGAAAAGAAGGACTAGGTTACATTCCTAAAAAGGGGAACATGCATTTCTCCCATCTAAAACCGTATTTGTAAAAGAAAAGGGATATTGCAACAAATGTAAAAGTTTAGGTCATATTGAGAAAAATTGCCATGCTAGCAAAAGTAACTCATCTCTTATATTCAACTCTTGCTATGTTTTAAAGAAAATAAACAATGGCGATATTAAAGCCAAATTTGTTGGAACCCCTATAATCGGTGCCAAAAAGAAAGCCATTTGGGTCCCAAAATCCTTGGTACCTAACATCCAAGGACCCAAAAAGATTTGGGTACATAAAAGGATCTAACTTTGTTTTATAGGTAAATTACAAGGCCGGAGGACAACATTGGGTGCTCGATAGTGGATGCACTCAACATATGACCGGTAATCACAATATGTTCTCCTCTCTAAATAACGAAGGTGCGGAATATGACAAGATCACATTTGGAGACAATAGCAAAGGAAAGGTAAAAGGTTTGGGTAAAATTGTCATCTCAAACGACCTCTCCATCTCTAATGTATTGCTTATGGAATCTCTTAACTTCAATCTCTTATCCGTAGCTCAACTTTTTGATCTTGGATTTATATGTGCTTTTTATCCAAAATATGTAATTATCACTAGTATTGATGATAATAGGTTGATCTTCAAAGGTTTTAGACATGGCATCCTCTATTTAGTTGATTTCAATTCAAATGATGTAAATCTCGGTACATGCTTGTTCACTAAATCATCTAAAGGTTGCCTATGGCATAGAAGGCTTGGACATGTTGGAATGAAAAAACTAAATAGATTAGTTAAACATGATTTAGTTGTTGAATTAAAAGATGTAAAGTTTGAAAAAGATAAATTATGTAGTGCTTGCCAAGCCGGAAAACAAGTTGCAAATTCACATCCAACCAAAAGCACAATGTCAACTTCTAGTCCACTTGAGTTATTACACATGGATTTATTTGGTCCAACTACTTGTGTTAGCATTGGTGGCAATAGTTATTGTCTTGTCATTGTAGATGATTTTTCGAGATATACGTGGATATTCTTTTTACATGATAAGTCAATTGTATTTAACACTTTCAAAAGTTTTGCTCAAAGGGCCGAAAATGAATTTAGTTTCAAGATCAAGAAAGTGAGAAGTGACAATGGCTCCGAATTCAAGAATACCAAGGTTGAAAACTGGTGTGATGATAAGGGCATCAAACATGAGTTTTCGGCCAAGTATACACCAGAGCAAAATGGAGTAGTCGAACGAAAGAACCGGACATTGATAGATATGGCAAGATCCATGCTTTCGGAGTACAATGTTTCAGACACTTTTTGGGCCGAAGCAATCAACACCGCATGCCATGCATCGAATCGACTTTATTGTCATCGGCTACTAAAGAAAACTCTTTACGAGCTTCTCATCGGAAGGAAACCAAACATTTCCTACTTTCAAGTGTTTGGATGTAAGTGCTATATCTTGCGAAAAGGTACACGCTTATCTAAATTTCAAAGTAAATGTGATGTAGGATTTTTATTAGGATACTCATCAAATAGCAAAGCATATCGTGTCTACAACCAAAACTCCGGTTTGGTTGAAGAGACACATGACGTAGAATTGATGAGACTAACGGCTCTCAAGAGGAGCAAGACAACTTGGATGATGTAGGTAATGAAGGGTTAAGGGTGGCGATGAAGAACATGACCATTGGGGATATCAAGCCAAAAGAAGATAGTGATCAAGATGAAGATCCATCCACTCAAGCTATCCCCTCTTCGTCAACACCTCAACATGAAGATCAAATAGTTGAAGTGGTTAATGTGGAAGATTCGCCTCAACAACAACCGGAAGTAACGTCTACCTCTACTTCACAAAACCCGGTTGATCATCCAAGAATTCATCACTCAATTTCTAAGGATCACCCCGTCAATCAAATTGTTGTTGATTTGCGTAAGGGTGTTCAAACTCGTTCTCGTCTTGCTTCATTTTGTGAAAATTTCTCTTTTGTTTCCTCTTTTGAGCCCACACATGTAGATGAAGCTTTAAAAGATCCGGATTGGGTGAATGCTATGCATGAAGAATTAAACAACTTCACCCGCAACAATGTTTGAGAATTGGTCGAAGAACCAAATCCAGATGAGCACAATGTCATCGGAACCAAATGGATTTTTAAGAACAAACAAGATGCAAGCGGAGTGGTAGTAAGGAACAAAGCAAGATTGGTGGCCCAAGGATATACTCAAGTTGAAGGTTTGGACTGCAGTGAAACCTTTGCTCCCATAGCTAGACTTGAAGCTATTAGAATCTTGCTTGCCTTTGCTTCGTCTCATAATATTAGACTTTATCAAATGGATGTCAAAAGTGCATTTTTAAATGGAAAAATTAATGAATTAGTGTTTGTTAAACAACCTCCAGGATTTGAAGATCCTACAAAACCAAATCATGTGTATAAACTCTTCAAGGCTCTTTATGGTCTTAAACAAGCACCTTGTGCTTGGTATGAAAAACTTAGAGACTTCTTAATTTCAAAAGGCTTTAAAATTGGGAAAGTTGATACTACCTTATTTACTAAGAAAATTGGAAATGATTTCTTTGTATGTCAAATTTATGTTGATGACATCATATTTGGATATACTAACCAAGACTTTTGTGAGGAATTTGGTAACATGATGTCCAGGGAATTTGAGATGTCCTTGATAGGTGAACTAAGTTTCTTCCTCGGACTACAAGTTAAACAACTCAAGGAAGGAACTTTTGTCAGTCAAAGCAAATATGTGAAGGACCTGCTCAAGAAGTTCGGACTTGAAGAAGCAAAGCCAATCAAGACACCAATGGCCACAAACGGTCACCTTGTCTCTGACGAAGGAGGTAAACCGGTAGACTCAAAACTTTATAGATCTATGATTGGTAGTTTACTATATCTTACTGCTTCTAGGCCCGATATCATGTTTAGTGTTTGTATGTGTGCAAGATTTCAAGCCTCTCCTAAAGAAAGTCATTTAATGGCCGCTAAGCGCATTTTGAGGTATCTAAAATATTCATCTAGTATAGGGTTGTGGTATCAAAAAGGTGCTAAATTTGAATTAATTGGATATTTTGATTCCGACTATGCGGGATGTAAAGTGGATAGAAAAAGCATCTCTTGCAGTTGTCAACTATTAGGAAGATCTTTAGTCTCTTGGTCCTCCAAGAAACAAAACTCAGTAGCTCTATCAACTGCCGAAGCGGAATATATTTCCGCGGGTAGTTGTTGTGCACAATTGCTTTCGATGAGGCAAACTTTGTTAGATTATGGGATAAAATTTGAAAAAGTGCCTCTTTTGTGTGATAATGAGAGTGCAGTGAAGATAGCCACAAATCCAGTTCAACACTCTTGGACCAAGCATATAGATATCTGACACCACTTCCTTAGAGTTCATGTTAGTAAAGGTGATGTGTTGGTGGATAATGTGAGAACCGAAGATCAATTAGCGGATATATTCACTAAGCCCTTAGATGAAAACCGCTTTTGTAAACTCCGAAATGAGCTTAACGTCATTAATATATCAAATGTGGCTTGAAAGGTTGAACTCATATTGGTTGTGCTTGAATTGTCACTTGATTGCATGAACTTCTCATTTTAGAGTATTTTAGGCATTTTTATCGGCAATTGAGTAAATATTAGCCTCAGACATGTTGATTTGTAAGATGGATACTTTCCTTTTGGCGATATTGTCTATATCTTACTTATAGTTATCCTATATATATTTCTTACCTTATAACTGAATCTCTCATGAGCATCAATCAATCAAATCCCCAAGTTTTTCAGTCCTTCCAGCGGTCTGACCGAATACATCTCCAGAGAGCATTTCAAAATCTCTTCTTCCAGCGATCTGACCGGTCTATTGCCTACGGTCTAACCGAATTTACTCGACCATAAACCTTTTATCCCGAATCCCTGTCCTTTTCACTCTCCTTCACTTTTGTCTATTTCACGTGCGCCCCAAAATCTTTTGGAATTTTCTTCTCCAGTCAAACCCAAGCGAAGCTCGGACAAACCGTTGGTCAAGATCTCCTCCAAACCATGTCTTCTAAGTATTCTTCTCGTATTCATCTCCGTTGTTCTCCGAGAAACTTTGATAAACCTAGTATGAATCTGCGAATAACCTAAAATTGATACATTGTCTTGATACTCTAAATATTTATCTTTGAGTATCAACTCACTTTATGCTCTAAAATCAAGTGAATCCCAGAAATCTTCTCAAACCCTAACTCTACAGTTGCGCCGGTCTGACCGACCCCAGACACGGTCTGACCGACGGCAACAGCAGAGCCAGGGCTGGCTAATCTGTTATCATCTCGATTAAATTCATACGCTCTTGTCTCTTAGTATCTTACCTGTTTTATATCTTGCAAATCTTCTAGTGGTTGAGGTACTCAAGGGAATGTCTCTCTCCAGACAAATAAGAAAAAATTGGCGAAGCGGCCAAAAAGAGCTCAACTTTCGAGCAATAGCGACACTCAAGATGTTGATTGGGTGCCCTAGCCTGGAGACTCGGAAACGGAACAATCTTCTCACCGTGGCGGCTCCGAGCACATGGGCATGGATGTTGAGAGTGAGGACGATGAGATAAACGTCCATGCATATCAAGGACCTAAGAAGAATTGGACGTCAAACGACTATACAAAGGCTAGGACCACCTACGCCTATAATCATGAGAATGACGCCACTACTCTTCACTTCCACACGATGACACAGCAAGATGCATTCTATGGTCATCTAATTCACAAGAATATTTTCGAACACAAATGGATTGAATGGGCTTATGTTGTGAATCAGCCCATCATGACTCCTCTGGTTCAGATCTTCAAGGAGATTGGGCTGTATAACTTTGTGGATCATAAGTGCCCATGGAACGCCACTGCCATCCGTCAGTTCTATGCTACCATCGAGATCATTTGGGCGGAACAAAAGATCATGTGGATGACTGGGTCTAGGAGATATGAGGCTTCTTTTGAGGAGTTTGCTGCGGCAAATAAAATAAACTATGAAGAAATGAAGGAAGGCATAAATATGGAGGATGAGGATTATCTTCATGACGATGACTGGCTCCAATTCTATGAGCAGTCGGGAGGTGCACAGAGGATCATACCTGGCACTGTTACAGGCCTTAAAGTTCTCCCATCTATAGTCAACAAAATTATCGGAGCCACGATCCATTCAAAGAGTGGAAATCGAGAAGCTATCCGCGACTACTACTGGAACTTCATCGACCACATCCTCAAACGACATCGGATCAACATTGTTACCTTCATCTTGAAGACTATTGAGGATGTCTCGGTAACCACTCTTCCAAATCTGTACTTTGCTCCTTACATCATGACTTTGCTGCTCTAGAAGACGAAGTTTTCTCGCGGATCTTGCGATATCAGGCACCTCGGCTATAAGCCATTTAGTGTCAATCTGCGCATCTTGGCTCAAGGCCATGGAGCACAGCCCCATCATCAGCAGCAGCAAGCTCCGGATATGCCTCCTCCACCTCAGCCGCAGGCTCAGTAGCCAGCACAGCCGAGCCAAGCCCCCGCCTGGTTTTCTCAGTTCCAGCAACAGTTCCATCAGCCGATGATGGATCAGTTTGCTACACTTCTCCAGGGGCTTGAGCTCGCACGCTCGGACTTGGCGGCTCTAAATGATCAATTCCAGACCTTTTCATCGCGCCAAGATCAGTTCGAGCAGCGCTTCGATGCCTTCTCAGCTCACTTCTACTCGAGATTCCCTCAGACTCCTCCATTCAACCCTCCAGATGATGATTCTCCTGCCGATTCTTAGCTTTTCTGGCAACTGATGCCAAAGGGGGAGAAGATCTTTTGATGTAAAGCTCTAGATGAATGACTTTTGATAACTATGTCTGTGATGCTTTGTGATGCTTTGAATGATGTTGTTTTGAATTTGTGCTGTTTTGAATTGAATGTCTTATTTGTGACCTATGTGGTGTGATGTTTTGAATGCCCTAATGTGGATGTTGCTTGGATAACACTCTTGTGATACTTCAAGTTATATTGAGAATGAATTGAGATATCCTCTTATATACATGCTTGAACTCCACCAAAAGGTCCAAATTTTTATAATCATCTATTTAGGGGGAGTATGTCTTTTAATGCTCAAAATTCAATCATTTACATCTAATGTTGTCATCAATTACCAAAAAGGGGGAGATTGTAGCTTCTAGGCCTCTAAAGAGTGTTTTGATAATTAATGACAATTACAAATGTTGAACTAACGTTACCTGTTAAGTTGTGTCAAGAACAAACTCAAAAGATAGGATAATGAAAGGCAAAGAAAGAGCTACATGAT
Organism: Pharus latifolius; assembly: GCA_019359835.1. NCBI lineage: Eukaryota > Viridiplantae > Streptophyta > Magnoliopsida > Poales > Poaceae > Pharus > Pharus latifolius. The sequence goes on from CM033321.1 coordinate 53,490,804, forward strand.
GAAGAAAGGACATTGAGCAAAGAGGCAAAGGTACGGAAGAGGGTCCTTTTTCCTTTTACCGGTCTAAGGTGATTAGAGAAGAATTTTGACCGGATTATAAGATAGTCGCCGTACTATTAAGAGGAGCATGTGGTGTATCACTAAATAGTTCATCTATGTGCCACAAGTCATAAAAACAACTTGCATTGCATACTAGAAGGTCATATCCTTTGAAAATGCATTTTTCCATTCAATTCAGCCAAACTCAGTCTCAGTAGGTCTGACCGATTGTTAGCCGGTCTGACCGCATAAACAGTCTGACTGAATGTTGTTTCGAACTGATCGATGGTTATGTTAAAGTGTGTTTTCTTTCTTAAAGAGGTCGGTCTGTCCGTGGTTAAACCCTAAGTCAGACTCCTGGAACTTCATGATCTCATTTTCTGGAACTTGATGTGTTAAGACGGTCTGACCGATTGTTGGTCCGGTTTGACCGCTAAAACGGTCTGACCGAGTTTTTGTACTACGGTCTGACCGTGTGGCCGGTCTGTCCGAAGTTCTCAGCCTGACCGTAAATCGTGTCCAGAAACCATGTCGTCTCTGGAAGGTTTCACGGTCTGACCACCATTGGCTCCGGTCTGACCGTGAGAGTACTCGACAAGGGCAGGTGAGCATTTATTGCACCTGTTTAATGTCGTTGCAATTGCGGCGGTCTGACCGCCAAGTGATCTTTTTCTCCCAACGGCTTGTAACGGCTATATTTATTGTGGGGGGTATATATACTCCCATGCATTGTCTTGTTTATAACTTTTGGCTTATTTGTGAACATTGCCATCATCTTTGAGAGCTAAAACAAGTTTCATACACTCTAGTGTTCAATTTCTTGAATTTGAGAGAGTGTGCATTTGAGATTTTCTAGTGCATTGCATTTAGATCACTAAATCAACCTTGTGGCACTAGAAGAGCGTTAAGTGATCATCACCGACTTGTTACTCTTGGAGTTTGTTGGCTTCTAGACGGCTAGGAGGAAGGTTTTGAAGAGCTCTTCAAGGAAGATTGTGAAGAAATCTCAAAACATCTTGTGAAAGGGTCGAGCACGCCTTGCCGGAGCGGTAAAGTGCATCAATAGTGGAATCGAGGTTTGAATAACTCATCACACTAATCCGGCTCGAAATCTAGGTCACTTCTTGAGAGGAAGTCGACTAGATAGAGGAAAGGTTAGAAATTTGAGTTTGTCTCAACGTGGATTAGGGGTGATCGGCAAATCACCGAGACCACGGGATATATCCTTATGTTAAATTGCTTGTTGTTCATCTTGTTTTAACTACTTGCTCTCATTTATTGTTAATTGCTTGATTAGTTGATAATTTGTCAAAATCGCCTATTCAGCCCCCTCTAGTCGATATCCTAGATCTCTTTCACACGGGACGCTCTGGCGACCATGGAGGCCCAAAAACAACTAACAATCCTTGTTAGATGGTAGTTAGGGGATACGGTTGTTGCAAAAAATTGGGTTACTGTTGGTTGTTGGGGTTTTCGCTGTTTTCACTGGGAGAATGGGAAGAACCAAACCAGTTAATGAAACTGCACTAACACAAAAATACTTTCTTCTAATGATTCAAAAAACACATTTACTAATGGTCTTCATAACGTTAGTGATAGGCACGATAGAGCAATACTAGCTGATATCAGCCTAAACCGTCTCGCAAGAAAACGAGGACGATACAGTAGGCGAGTATTCTAGTTTTTTTTTCCATAAGGACTAGAGAAGACGAATCGTGTAAAACTAAACAAAATCAATGAATAATAAACTAAAATAGACGAAAGAAAGAGAGCTTTCAGAAGAAATAAAGAGAGGTGAGATCACAGCCCGACCATTAGTTAGTGTTAGATCTGTACACGTCATCGTGAATACATGCGATTGAAACGTATCGTTCAGTGCTTCCGCAAGAAGGACAGCGAAAGCGACTAAAACAAATGTCTCTCGACGGTATCAATAAATAGGCACACAGAGATAGCACAAACTATTCCCCATCAACACTCAATCACAACCACAACCAAACAACAAGACCTCATAACTGAGGTAATGCAGAAGACCTTAAAAACCCTACTGAATGACGATTCTCTGGTCAGCAGAAATCAATCAATTAAACTTTCACCCTGATACCCTCAATCTATTCATTTATAAGAGCCCTGGAAGATGGAAGAATTCATAAAGTCTCATAAAATCCCCACAGCAAGAACCAGACAGAGAATTTAACACTAAGTGATTGTAATGAACTAAGCATCTTCAAAGCAATGCAACAGGGAATGATCATATTAACAGCTCCCAGATGGGTATATCTCAAAGTAACAAAACAAATCTGAAGCAGAGTTTCTAACGAAATCAATCACAAGAATTCTACCAGATTCAAAAAACTCCTGCAATTAGTTCACAGATCATTGATTCATCACAATCCACTATACATGCATCACAGGAATACAGTTTGGGGGTGAAGGAGAGAACGAGATTCAGAGAGAGGAATAGTTGCCCATTGGGATGTGGATTCGGTGAAGAACGCCGGCGAGGTGGAGTTGTTGAAGCCCTGTGCTGGACGTCGCCGGTGAAGGTGCTCTTGTTGTAGCTGTGGTCGTCGTGTGCTGCAGTAGCCGTCGGAGCAGCTGGTCGAGCTTGCTGTCGGCTGGAGCTGCTCGTGGTCGGAGGAGAGGGAGACGAGGGTCGCCGTTGAGGGCCCACGGTATGGTGGCGCGGCGGCTGCACGGTGGAGACGGCGCGCGCTGGAGATCGGCGTATCCAGCGGTGCAGTGCAGGAGGCGGCGCATCGGGGTGGTGTAGTTGACGATGGCGCGGGCGGATCTGGCGGGGGCGGCGCCGTGGTAGAGGTGTATGTGAGGTGGTGGTCCGGCGGGGTTTCTCGGTGGCGAGAGGCGCGATCCGGTGGCGTGGCGGTGCATCGGCGACAGGAGGCGCAGCTCCGGTGTAGGGAGGCGCGATCGGCAGCAGATCGGCGACGTGGATGGCGGCATGTAGTGGTGAGCTCGCCGAGGTGGGAGAGGCGATGTAGCGCGGGAGCGGCGGCGTTGAGGGCGGCTGTGGATCTGGGCAGCGGTGGCTGAAGGAGATCAGATGCGGGAGGCGTGAGGAAGGAGCGGCAGAGAAGTGGATAAGAGGGAGGCACAGCTGTGGCGGATTTGGGGCTTTTGGGGCTTTTGGTGCCCCGGATCTAGGTGGATGGTGAAGGATCCATGGCGAGGTGGCACACCGGCGCTGGATCTCCGACGGCGCGTGGCGGATCTGGAGAAGACGAAAAGACACTGGCCGTGGGCAATGCCTAGTCGCCTGGGCCGGAGGTGATGAAGGTGAGGTTCAGGGGCAATTTGGAGCAAAGGGGAAAGAAGGGTAGATGGGTCTAAGGACGAAGAGGGATGTAAAACGGGAGAAGAGATAGTGGGGGTTTGTGGGTATGTATCAGGTTGAGGAAATAACTATGGTGGTTTGGGCATTTTATTGATTTTGGTATTTTTGCAAAAAAGTCTTCGACTTTTAAAAAATTGCGAATAGATCCTTATATAGCGGCGGCTAAGGTTTATGTGTCTTGGCTGTTTTGTAGAGGACGCTGTTTTGTAGAGGACGATTCTAAGCTTCTAGAAATTGTAAACTGACTCTTAGGTGTTAGGTTTGGTTGTTCTGGACTCCCGGAGATTGCGATTTTGACGCGGTCAGTTCCTACGTGTCCATAACGACGTGCACTTCTCTATGGAATCGTTCGTTCGCCAGATTCAGTCGATGAAGCTCATCTATTCAGCTATAAATTGCCTGAATTGCGTCGACCTGCGATTAAAATAAACAAAACACACAGTTGAGGTCGAACGACAGCCAATACAACTATATTTGAGTATTTGATGATTTTTATGACTAAAATTAGCATGAATGGGGGAAATATCAAGAAAATATGTACAAATATGAGAATTATCATCCCCAAACTTGAACTTTTGCTTGTCCTCAAGCAAATAAAATCACTGAATAAAGAAGGACAGTAAGAAATGTATGAATGCGGCAATCTAATGTATTATAACTGTTTATTCTGCAAACACGAGAAGGCTCAAAGAAAAGGTTGCAAATGATTATGAATCATGTATAAATTACACACAGCCAATCATATCTCGATTTTAACAAGAATGAGTGAAAAAAACATACGAGTTACCAATGTATATACTAGCATACAAATATCAAATGAAGAGTTTAGAAATCAGATAATTGCAATGATCACATGATTTAGCCTCCCTAGACATCATGCTAATCACATTTTAATCTTATTGAAAACTTTCTTTTTTCAAAATCTGGTGTTTTAGCTAGCTCCTTCCCGTTTGACTTATTAATTGCGGGTCTCTTCATACTCTACCCTAGGTCCATCGCACTAGGCGATGTGTTCCATAGAGCGATCAATACACTCATGAGCTCAATCGATGATTAATGAACAAGCTAACATTTTAGTAATGCAAAAACAAGTCAAACATCGACTAGCTCAGAGGAGCGGAGAGTAAAAGAGTTTTTATTAAGCGGTGAAATAGAAGTTGCCTACTAGGTAGAGAGCAGCATTTACAACCTTATTTTGCACAAGTTTGTAAAAACATGGTTTAAGTTACTAGAAGTGATATCTAGGAGGCCAAGTACACAAACCAAGCAATTAAATGATCTAAACTAGTCTCTTGAATATTACATACACAGGATATTCATGGTAACAAGGATGCAAAAATTAACACTCAAAATTTGCAAAACATTTGAAACATGGCTAGTGTAGGAAATTTAAACATAATTCAAGGAAAATTTTGGCATGACCTCTCTTGTAATTAGTTTGTCGGACAAACAGTTCAATACAGAAGATACATCACATGCACACAATATATGAGCCCACACGGATGGATAGTCAACAATCGCATACACAAGTACAAGCATGCACAAATAGTCATAAATCACAACAATTACCCAAATATAGAGAATTGAAGCTCATACATACACAATTGCCCGATTTTAGTGTAAAATCATCCGAATTTTTGAAAAATTTAACCCAAATTTCAGATTTGAATGCACTCTCCCCAAGCTTAAAACATGCATAGTCTAGATGCATACATGAATACAAAACAGGTTGGGTGGATGCAAGAAAGTAAGTTTGTGCACAATTGGGTAACATGAGGTCCGAGACAGCTAAGTTTGTGCACAATTGGGTAACATGAGGTCCGAGACAGCTCACCGGGTATATGATGAAGACAATATCGTGACGATGCGCCATTCCGAAGATCTCATGCACATGTACGGATGATAGTAGGTCCTGAAAAGAGAAAGAGAGAAAAACTAACTACAATTTACAAAAATAAAAAGAAATGAAATAGAGAAAAGAAAAGAATGACTCGGGTTGCCTCCCGAGAAGCGCTTCTTTTAGGTCAAAAGCTCGACCCTTAGGATATGGAATTAAAGTGCAGAAGGAGGGGCTAGTGAGGGACGTAGTAGAAGCTCCACGTCCACCATCCTGTCAGAATCAGCATGCCTGGGAATCCACCAGGATCCCAGGGAATGTCGACTCGAAGCAAGTCTACTCGTGGTCGAGAAGCTACACGTGCTAACCTGCAAATAAGATCAAAAAGGAACAAGTACGTGTGTATGGTAGGGACAATGCCCTCCATAAGGTCAGCTGACGAAAATCCCCTCACGTCGACTAATCGATAATACACATCAGGAGGATGGCATATGTCGATGCAAGGTGAATGACAACTCACAGGGTTATGATAAGTCTCATCAGAACTAAACAGATCAGAATGATGCGAGAGGGGTTTCAAGTCTACCTAAATAGTGGATGGAGTGAAGTCTGGGGTAGGAAGGACCTCCACGGGGATGGTGTCTAATGGATCAGGATGAACACAGTCCCCTACATTAGAAAGAAGTTCCTCAGAATAAAATGAGAATGTCTCCCTTTCGATCTCGTGGCTCAAGAAATGGTCCAGAAGGTCTGCAACTTCAAAATTGACACTCTCCATCTCTTGTCCGGCTGCCAATGGATCATCAAAAGAAAACGGCCCAAATGGCGCAAAGGTGTCTTGAAAACAGGCTCACCATCATCAGCAATTATGATCAGATCAGCAGGAGGCAGATGTGATTGATGCGATGTCGAAAGAACAAGATCGGGTCGAAGCTCATTGCTCAATACCGTGGCCTCTCCATGAGGGTCTCCAAGATAGCTGTCATGGGTGGGCTCTGGGACACTCAATGGAGGTGTGGTGGCCTCAAATGTAGGTACTTGAGATGGCAGGGCGTGGACTGAATCTCGATATCCTCAGAACTCATCCATGCAAGATCGCACACCCTGCATCCCAGCCTGCAATAATTTCACATCCTCTGGATGCTGGGTCATATAAGTCTTCAGCATCTCCTCAACCCTAGATGTATCGTCATGTGCAGGAGGAGGCAGTGAAGACTTCTGTGGAGATGGATCATGACTCCAACATCGCCTCGAGTCTAGAAGTATCCTCGTATGCAGGAGGCTGCTGTGAGTACTGCTGATGTGATAAGTACGGAGACTGATATGATGTATATGGGGGCTCCTCTCCATACCTAAAATCCTGAAAATGATAGCTAGAAGATACAGATGAGATAACAGGGTGGTTGTTCCTATATAGTGAATTTGGATATACAAGCCATCTAGGATGATATATAGTGGATGCTCGACCAGGATGATATATAGTGGATGTTCGACCACGCTGACAAGCGGCGGGCGAATGACCTCGAATATCGCAAATAGAACATATAGGAGCAACACTAACATGAGCAAATAATCCATGAAGAGTTGTATCAATCTGACGAGGCAAATCATCTAGTTTAGCACTGAGATTGTCACATGCATCACAAAAATATTAAGAACTATCCATATCCTCAATCAGTATAAATCAGTCAATCAACAAGAAAAGGACAAGAAGTGCGAGAAATAAAAGAGCTGGGAGGGAAAAAGGGGCGGAAAAAGATGCAAACAAAAACCAAAAACAAAAACAAAAACAAAAACAAAATGATTTAATTTAGTCAAACACATTCACTTTCAATCTAGTTCCCGGCAACGGTGCCAAAAATTGATACCGGCCTAAACCGTCTAGTCGTTCTTTCCACAGGGACTAGAGAAGACAAATCGTGTAAAACTAAACTAAATCGATGAATAATAAACCAAAACAGACAAAAGAAATAGAGCTGTCAGAAGAAATAAAGAGAGGTGAGATCACAGCCCGACCATTAGTTAGTGCTAGATCTGTACGCGTCATCGTGAATACATGCGATTGAAGCGTATCGTTCAGTGGTTCCGCAAGAAGGACAGCGAAAGCGACTAAAACAAATACATCTTTCAACGGTATCAACGAATAAGCACACAGAGATGACACAAACCATTCCCCATCTGCACTCAATCACAATCACAACCAAACAACAAGACCTCATAACTGAGGTAATGCACAAGACCTCAAAAACCCAACTGAACGACGATTCTCTGGTCAGCAGAAATCAAGCAATGAAACTTTCACCCTGATACCCTCAATCTATTCATTTATACGAGCCCTGGAAGAATTGGAAGAATTCATAGTCTCATAAAATCCCAACAGCAAGAACCAGACAGAGAATTTAACACTAAGCGATTGCAATGAACTAAGCATCTTCAAAGCAATGCAACAGGGAATGATAATATTAACAGCTTCCAGATGGGTATATCTCAAAGTAACAAAACAAATCTGAAGTAGAGTTTCTAACGAAATCAATCACAAGAATTCTATCAGATTCAAAAAACTCCTGCAATCAGTTCACAGATCATTGATTCATCACAATCCACTATACATGCATCACAGGAATACAGTTTGGGGGTGGAGAGAACGAGATTCAGAGAGAGGAATAGTTGCCCATTTGGATGTGGATTCGGTGAAGAACGCCGGCGAGGTGGATTTGTTGAAGCCTTGTGCTGGACGTCGCCCGCGAAGGTGCTCTTGTTGTAGCTGTGGTCGTCGTGTACTGTAGTGGCCGTCGGAGCAGCTGGTCGAGCTTGCTGTCGGCTGGAGCTGCTCGTGGTCGGAGGAGAGGGAGACGAGGGTCGCCGTTGAGGGCCCACGGGATGGTGGCGCGGCAGCTCCTCGGTGGAGACGGCGCGCGCTGGAGATCGGCGTACCCAGCGGTGCAGCGCAGGAGGCGGCGGATCGGGGCGGTATGGTTGATGATGGCGCGGGCGGATCTAGCGGGGCGGCGCCGTGGTAGAGGTGTATGTGAGGTGGTGGTCCGGCCGGGTTTCTCGGTGGCAAGAGACGCGATCCGGTGGCGTGGCGGTGGATCGGCGACAGGAGGCGCGGCGTGGATGGTGGCGTCTAGTGGTGAGCTCGCCGAGGTGGGTGAGGCGATGTAGCGCGGGAGCAGCGGCGTTGAGGGCGGCTGTGGATCTGGGCAGCGGCGGCTGAAGGAGATCAGACGCGGGAGGCGCGAGGAAGGAGCGGCAGAGAAGTGGATAGTGGGAGGCACGGCTGTAGCAGATTTGGGGCTTTTGATGCCCCGGATCTAGGTGGATGGTGAAGGATCCATGGTGAGGTGGCACGCCGGCGTTGGATCTACGGTGGCGCATGGCAGATCTGGAAAAGACGAAAAGACACTGGCCGTGGGCAATGCCCGGTCGCCGGGGCCGGAGGTGATGAAGGTAAGGTTCGAGAGGAATTTGGAGCAAGGGGGAGAAGAAAGAACGGTAGGGAGGTAAAACGGGAGAGAAGAGACCGGCAGTTCACCGCCGGCGTAGACCTGGTCGGCGGTGGCAAGCTCTTCAGGGATAGGAAAGTAACAGTAGGGGTTTGTGGGTGTGTGTCAGGCCGAGGAAACAATTATGACGGTTAGGGCATTTTGTTGATTTTAATATTTTTGTAAAAACCCTCGACCTTTGAAGAAATTATGAATAAATCCTTATGTGGTGGCGGCTAGGGTTTATGTGTCTTGGCTGTTTTGTAGAGGGAGGTTCTAAGGTTCTAGAAATTACAAACTGGCTCTTGGCTGTTAGGTTTGGTTGTTTTGGGCTCCCGAAGACTCCAATTTTGACGCGGTCAGCTCCTACCCATCCATAACGACGCGCACTTCTGTACAGAATCGTTTGTTCGCCAGATCCAATCGATGAAACTCATCCATTCAGTGATAAAGTGCCCGAATTACGTCGACTTGCGATTAAAATAAACAAAACACACAGTCGAGGTCGAACGACAGCCAATACAAATATATTTGAGTATTTAATGATCTTTATGACTAAAATGAGCATAAATGAGGGGAAAATATCCAGAAAATATGTACAAATATGAGAATTATCACTAGTACTACTCTAACGGTTCTGAACCGTTAGAATATAATAAAATGTTCTAACGGTTTTTTCCAAGAAAACTGTTAGAAAAACCCAACATAGTCTAATGGTCAACTAGTACTATCCGTTAGAACATTTAACTCTTTTCTACGGTCCCTCGCACTATACCATTGGAAGATATTTCTTTCCTCTAACGGCCAATATTAGTTAACTGTTAGATGGGAAACTATTCTGTTGGATAGTGTAGTGAATCGTTAGAAAATGTTGTTATCTTCTAACTTTCTTTGTTATTTAGCCGTTAGAATAAGCTTGGATACACAATACAGTACAAATAGAAAAAAAGGTACATTCACAAATTGTCGCGCCCTGCCTTGGGGACAACGACTACTCCTGTGGGGGCCCAGCTCGCTGTAGCTGATCCCATATATGCATACCATTGACTTCCCAAGATAAGTCAAGTACATGAGTATATTTACATCATAGTAGAGTAACTTACAAAATATTTAAGCAGTGTGGCTTGCTGGCCTTAATACAACATAAAGAGATTACAATGCCTTCACGTCATACAAGGTCTTGCAAAATAACAACTACACAGCGGAAGATAGGTGAACCCCCACAACAAAAGCTGACGGCAGAACAACACACATCAGGGTTCTGTCGGAACTCACACTCCTCCTTCTGGATCCATGAAGTTCTCCACGCCTTCATCTTGATCGTTAAATGCTCCATCTATTGGATTTCAGGTTGCAAGGGTGAGTACTTACGTACTCAATAAGTCATAGGTAAGAGTAGATACATATAGTACTGATGATATGAACCTATGCTAGTAAAGAAGTATGGGTGGTTGTAAAATAATCTTTCCTTTATAACTCAACTCATGGCAGTACTTTTCATAGCATAGCATTGCTATTCATGTTCACTATTTATAGCACTACCGCGACACGTCGACACACGATAGCCCACGGTAGCACCCCTTATCATGACAACACATGTCATTTGGGTAATATTAAATTATCAAATTTTATTTAGAAAATATACTTGTGCCACAACCCGTGGATTTAATCCACCACAGCAGACTCCTATAAACCCGGGAGCTCGGAGAATTCGAATACGTTTTTAACTCTGCAGAGAGGTACCAATTTACCCGCAAGATATTCCACTTTCATACCCATCCTATCAAGATGATTAGACCCTTCCTCACTGCACAGTGTGAGTGGCAAGGTGGAGATAACAAGAACTTTTGTTATGTTTCACTCACAATTCACCTCTGACCCTGTGGTTTTCACGCAAACCACAATTGTGGCAGGTTCTCCCCCCACCCCATACTGCATCTTCCCATTACTGGGTCAGCGTGCATCATCACATTCAGTGATATGTGTAGGAGCAGCACTCCGTGCTAATCGTGCATCACATTCCATCTCATGTAGAGGTTTCATGTGCGATTCGCAAACTTACTTGTTCAAGCCTATCCCATACCAAGCTTGCGATTAGCACGTTTTTCATGCCACTAGGCGCACAACACAAGGTTCTAGTCCTTATATGCCAGTGATCAGACCATCCACAGCCACGCACATCCAGTGCCACCACCATTCCATACCAAATTCTGGTCACGGCTAGGGTTTTATTTCATAAATATACATAAATACACATATAATAGTTCATGGCTCATTACTTGATTATTTCACATTTCACAGGCATCCAGCCTAATACTGCCATTTCATATCATAACTCAATCATTCTTTCACATGCAAATAATACTTATATTCAAGGTTATATTATAGCAACTTGTGAAATATAGGTTCAATATGCTCAAGAATATGATTTGCCTTCCATGTCGTAAAAATCAACAGTTGGTGTTGGGTCAACAGCGAAGTCCTCAAACTCAGCTTCTGAATCTACTCGGCGACAAACAAACATACAATGATTACTAACTATATTAAAATGTTTTATGATCAACATGCTGATATGCTTTTAAAAGAATAACTGAACGGTACTGTAACTGATTGAGATTACAAGCTGAACTAAGTCGAGACTTTAGGGTTTGAAGGCATTTGGGCTAAGGATGGGTGTTAGAGGCTCTTAGGGTTTCAAGGTTGCAATATGGACATTAAGTCCGCGGTTGGTTTGCTCGAAAATAGTGAATGACAACAAATCGACATTCGGTTCACGGCTTGGCATAGCTTCAAGGTAAGCTAGAGAGCTTATCTCAAGGTGTGGTAGTTGAAGAAAAGATAGAACATGGTTCTACCAGCTTGTTAGACAAAGTGGTTTTCAATTTCCGTAATCAGAACTGGTTGAATTGGTCCAATGCCATCAGCTGACATGGGTTGACATAGGCTTGACATGAACAGAAACTAGGGCATAGCTGTGAGATTTATTCAAGGCCTCAATTGCTTCGCCAATTATGTCTAGGAGGTCGGCGAAGACAACATGAACTCATTGGTGGTGGTTTTGGGAACTGAGATGGCCGGACGGTGATGAACGGCGATGAGGAAGGATGGTGGTGACACGGCACAGTACAACTTCTGTACAGATTCTTGGCACAGCGATATCTGGTGATTTTGCACAGAATCAAAGATCGGGGTAGAAGAGAAATATGCTTAAGAGGTCGAAGCAAAGGCGCTGGACAAAGTGGCGACGACAGCAGTGGCCAACGGCGACCGAGCGGCACACTGGCGGCATGGCAGCGAGGGGTAAAACACCCACATCGGGTTTTGGTGCTGCGCAGCTGAAATCTGGAGTGCCTGAAGCTAGCTAGGGTTAAGTAGTTCTGTTTGAAGCACTAGATAAGGCTGGAGGTTGAATGGCGGCAAGTGGCGGTGATCTGCGCCGGAGAAGAATCTGCCTTAACAGCGACAAGGTGTTGGGACGGTTCAATCTCTAAATTGAAGTTGCAGGTAGGTTCCTGGTTTGCTACAGATGGTGAGGTGAAGGGGGATTTGGCTGAGGCGGCACCGGCGAGATCTTCGGCGACGCGGTCGGAGAAGAAGGGGATAGATTTGGGCGATTCTGGTACGAGGCTCTGGAGATCGATTCTTTGCAATGAGAGCAAGAGGGAGGTAAGGTGAAGCTTCTGGAAAGGTTAATTTGGCCAGAGGAACGGCGATGCGGCCTGGCGACGTGAGCCGGTCCCCGGTGGCGCGTGAGTCTAGGAAAAGCTTAAGAACTAGCTCAATTTGAAATTTGAAAGCACAAACTTGCTTGAGAAGTTCCACTGAACATTTGGTTCAACAAAAAGGGAAGCTAATTCGGGCTAAATCACACTACATTGCCGGAACAGGGCAAATACCAAATCCGATGATCATCGGCGTTAGTGGTCACCAGAGTGCAATTGAATGGTACAACACAGAGAGATGGATAAGGGGTACTCACTGGTGAGGTTGGATTGAAGGATGGTGTAGTGGTTTTAGCTGGTGTCGTGCTCCTCCTCGGTGGCTCGCTGGAGAAGAAGATGAAAACGAAGAAGATGAGACTTTGTCGATTTTTTTGGTGAGATGAAGCTTGAATAGGGCGAAGGGATGCTTAAATAGCAGAAGGTGGGTGCTCTCGAGACTTGGAACGACAAGGAAAGACGTTGAATTGACCGGCGAGGTGGCAACAGCGGTGAAGAAACAGCGGCAGCGACGGGACGGCAACAGTGGCTCTGCAATTGTGTTTGGTCGGGGCATTGGAACTTGGCGCTGGTCGGTTCATGCGGTGCCGACAAGGCTGGCACGGCGAGGCGATGTGGCGCGAAACCTCTAAAAAAAGGGCTACTGCTGCTGGGCGTGGTCGCTGCTGATCGCGTGCGCGAGCGGTTGCTGGTCGTTGGTGCTGCCACGGTGACGGCGTAAGCGCAAACACGTGTGCACATGCAAGCACAACTGAGCACGGGCATAGGTGAGGGCGAACTGGCCCATGACAAGCAAGCACAGCAAAATGCATGGCGAGGCGAGGCACTGGTCGTGGTCGAGCCGGCTGGTGCTGGTCGAAACAAAGGGCTGGACCTGATTGCAAATACAGAAGTTGGGTTTTGGACTGATCTGTAAAATCTGAGATTTAAGTGATTAGGGCTGATTTTGATTTCAAGATTCTGGAAAACCTTGTTCAACAAATAATTTGGCAAAGATAGAAGATAAAATTTGGGATATTTGGATAGTTTTTGAATGAAAATGATAATAGGGTAATTTAGGGTATTTGAAATCTGAATTTTGTCGAAACTGAAGTTCTGGGATTTAGGATTTGATTTTGAGATACTCATAGAAGAAGATATTGTGTTGAATAGTATTTGGGAGGTGTTCCCTCAATCAGATTTGGATTTGGAGTTGATTTGCCACATTTAGCCTTTTCAGGCTTCTCGAAAATCTAAAAAGGACTGATCTGCGATACTTCTTGGACTGATTTGTGAAAAGGGTCTAGATGATGGAATCTGGTTGCCAATTTTTTGGATTACGGTATTGGCATACCTATGATCATAATCCTAGAATTATTTAGTCTGGATTAGGTCAAGATTTGATTAAATGAGAGTTCAGAGTATTTAGGGTAATTAGAATATTATATAATTTCTGTTTTCGAAAACAGAAAGGAGTTGATAATTCTGGGAGTTAGAGATGGAATTGAATCTGGCTTCTGTAGACTTTTATACTTAGGATAAATAGTAGATCAAATTTGGAAAGTTAGATCTTGATTTGGGTTCACATGGAAGATTTTGAAATTTTAGGGCTTAGGATAAAATAAATCTGGGCTGATTTTCCTGATCTTGAAGAGACATATGCATGCATGACTTTTTATGCAAAAGAATTTTCACCCCAAACCCAGTGTGTTACAGATCTACCTTCCTTAAAGAAATCTCGCCCGAGATTTACCTAAGACAAGAAAAGATAAGGATAGGTTTGCTGAAGATCCTCTTCTCCGAAGTGGCTTCTTGTTCTGAATGATTTCTGCACTAAACCTTTGTAGCTTCTAGGCCCCTAAAGAGTGTTTTAATAATTAATGACAACTACAAATGCTACACTAACGTTACCTGCCTAGTTGTGTCAAGAAGAGACTTAAAAGGCAGGTTAATGAAAGGCGAAGAAAGAGCCTCATGATGAAGAAAGGGCATTGATCAAAAGGGCAAAGGTACGAAATAGGGTCTTTTCCATTTTTACCGGTCTAAGGTGTTTAGAGAAGAATTTTGACCGGATTTTAGGATAGTTGTCGTACTATTAAGAGGAGCATGTGGTGTATCACAAAATACTTCATTTATGTGCCATAAATCATAAAATCAACTTGCATTGCATACTAGAAGGTCATATACTTTGAAAATGCTTGTTTCAGCTCAATTCTGCTCAGCACTGTCTCAGTCGGTCTGACCGTCTGTTAGACCGGTCTGACCGAATAGGATCTCGGACTGACCGACGTTATGTCTAAGTATAGTGTATTCCTTTAAAAGGTCGGTCTGTCCGTAGTTGAGACCTAGGTCAGACTCCTGGAACTTCTTGATTTATCTTTCTGTTGTTTTTGAGCTATGACGGTCTGACCGTTTGATTAGACCGGTCTGACCGAGAAATCGGTCTGACCGTGCTTTTGAACTACGGTCTGACTGTATACCCGGTCTGTCCGTTTTTATAGGCCTGACCGTATAAAGTGTCCAGAAACTATGTCGTCTCTGGACAGTTTCACGGTCTGACCGAATTTGGCTCCGGTCTGACCGTGTGTGTGCCTGACAAGGGCAGTTGAGCATTTATTGCGCCTGTTTAATGCCGTTGCAATTGCGGCGGTCTGACCGGGCATATACCTGCGGTCTGACCGCCAAGTGATCTTTTTCTCCCAACGGCCTGTAACGGCTATATTTATTGTGGGGGGGGGTATATATACTCCCATGCACGGCCCTGTTCACAACTTTTGGCATAATCTTGAGCATTGTCATCATCCTTGAGAGCTTAAGCTAGTTTCATACACTCTAGGGTTCAAATTCTCGAATTTGTGAGAGTGTGCATTTGAGATCTTCTAGTGCATTGCATTTAGATCATTAAATCAATCTTGTGGCACTAGAAGAAGGCTAAGTGATCATCACCGGCTTGTTACTCTTGGAGTTTGCCGGCTCCTAGACGGCTAGGAGAAAGGTTTTGGAGAGCTCTTCAAGGAAGATTGTGAAGACTCCTCAAAACGTCTTGTGAAAGGGTTGAGCACGCCTTGCCGGAGCGGTAAAGTGCATCCTTAGTGAAATCGAGGTTTGGATAACTCATCACACTAATCCGGCTCAAGATCTAGGTCACTTCTCGAGAGAAGGTTGACTAGATAGAGGAGTGGTTAGAGATTTGAGTTTGCCTCAACGTGGATTAGGGGTGATCGGAAAATCACCGAGACCACGGGATATATCCTTGTGTTGAAATTGTGCTTTGTTCATCTTGTGTTATTTATTTGCTCTCATTATCTATAAATTGTTTGTTTTATTGATAATTTGTTAAAATCGCCTATTCACCCCCTCTAGTCGATATCCTAGATCCCTTTCAACCTTACAACACTTCATCTTCTTTCTCCTGAGCTGGCGTTCATCAGTTTCTAGGATTCTGATTGGGTGCTCAAGATAAGTAAGATTCTTCTACAGTGATATATCTTGTGCTTCTATCTGGTTAGTGGGTTCCTTTAAACATTTTTGGAGTTGAGAGACATGGAACACATCATGCACTCCTGCTAATCCCAAAGGTAATTCCAATTTATATGATACTTTCCCTTTTCTCTTAATTATCTTAAATGGTCCAATATACCTTGGTGATAGCTTTCCTTTCACTTGGAATCTCTGCAACCCCTTGAATGGTGTGACTTTGAGATAAACCAAATCTCCTGGTTCAAATGATAGTTCTCTTCGTCAATTGTCTAGATTGTGCTGTTCTCAACCTTTCTCTGATGAGTTTGACATGAGCTTCTGCCTCTTCTACTATCTCTGGTCTTATGACTCTTCGTTCTCCTAGCTCATTCCAATGCAATGGGGTTCTGCATTTTCATCCATATAAAGCTTCAAATGGGGCCATTTGTATACTAGCTTGATAACTATTATTATATGTAAACTCTGCAAATGGTAAACATTTGTCCCATGATGTCCCATAATCTAGTATACAAGCTCTTAAAAGATCTTCCAAAATTTGGTTTACTCTCTCTGTCTGTCCTCCTGTCTGTGGATGATATGTAGTGCTGAAGTTCAACTGAGTTCCTAAATTCTCATGAAGTCAGTCCCAAAACTTGGATGTAAATTGTGCTCCTCGATCTGAAACTATCTTCTTAGGGATGCCATGCAATGCCACTATTCTTTGCATGTATGACTCTGCCAATTTACTGCCGTCGTAAATCTTTTTGACTGGTATGAAGTGAGCTACCTTGGTAAGTCTATCCACAATAACCCATATGGAGTCATATCCTCCTTGAGTTTTTGGTAGTCCTGTAATGAAATCCATACTGATTTCTTCCCATTTCCATAGTGGTATTGGCAAAGGTTGTAACTTTCCTGCTATCTTCTGATGCTCTGCTTTAACTCGCTGGCATGTGTGACAGTTTGCAATGTACTATGCAATCTCTCTCTTCATATTATCCCACCAAAATCGATTTTTCAAGTCCTGATACATCTTAGTGTTACCGGGATGTATTGAGTATGGAGTTTTATGTGCTTCACGGAGAATTAACTCCTTAAGATCTGCGCTTTGAGGTACACAGATCCTTCCTCGATACCACACAATCCCTTGGTTATCTTCAGTAAAACCCTGAGCCTTTCCTAACTTGATTCGGTTCTTAATTTTGCAAATTTCCTCATCTTCTTTCTGGGCATTCCCTATATGTTCTTCAAGTTGAGGTTTTACTATCAAAGTAGCTACCCTTCCATGTGGTACTACTTCCACTTGATTCTGTAACTCTTGTTGTAGGTAAGGGTTCCTCAGTATGGCTGCTTCTTGCAGGTTATAGACATTTCTACTTAGGGCATCTGCTACTACATTAGCTTTTCTTGGATGGTACTGGATACTAAGATCATAATCTTTGATCAATTCTAACCATCGTCGTTGACGCATGTTGAGCTCTGTCTGAGTGAATATATACTTGAGGCTCTTGTGATCTGTAAAAATCTCACACTTATTCCCAATGAGATAATGTCGCCATATCTTCAAGGCATGTACTAGTGCTGCTAACTCCAAGTCATGGGTCGGATAGTTTTCCTCATGTGGCCTCCATTGGCATGAAGCATAAGCTACTACTCGTCCTTGCTGCATTAACACACAGCCTATTCCTTGCTTTGAAGCATCACAGTAGACTACGAAGTCTTCTTTGCTGTCTGGCAATGTAAGGACTGGTGTTGTTTTCAACTTCTGCTTTAGCTTCTGAAAACTTTCTTCGCACTTGGCGGTCCATTCAAATGCAACATCCTTCTTTAGCAGGTTTGTAAGAGGTTTGGCAATCTAGGAGAATCCTTCGATGAATCTCCTATAGTAGCCTGCTAATCCCAAGAAACTTCTAATTTCTGAAACTGTAGTGGGCTGCTTCCACTCCTTGATTGCAGAAATCTTAGCTGAATCCACCGAAATTCCTTCTGCTGTCAACACATGTCCAAGAAATGCAATTCTTGACATCCAAAATTCACATTTATCAAACTTAGCATAGAACTGCCTCTCTCGCAGTCTTCCCAAAACTAGATGCAGATGCTGCTCATGTTCTTCAGGGCTCTTAGAATATATCAGAATGTCATCTATGAACACTATGACAAATTCGTCAAGAAAATCCATAAATGTATTGTTCATGACATTCATGAAAGCTGCTGGGGCATTGGTCAAGCCAAATGGTACTACTATAAACTCATACAGACCATATCTGGTAGTGAAGGTAGTCTTCGATATATCTTCTTTCTTAAACTTTAGTTGATGATATCCAGACTTCAGATCTATTTTGGAGAATACCTTGGCTCCTCGAAGTTGATCAAACAAGTCATCAATTCTTGGCAATGGATACTTGTTCTTTATGGTGACTTCATTCAAAGCTCGATAATCTACGCACATCCGCAGAGTTCCGTCCTTCTTCCTCACAAATAGCACTGTGGCTCCCCATGGGGAAGCACTGGGTCTGATGTATCCTTTTCTCTCTAAGTCTTCAAGTTGATTCTTGAGCTCCTCCAAGTCTGTAACTGGCATCCTATAGGGACGTTTCACTATAGGCGCTGCTCCTGGTTTAAGCTCAATAATGAATTCTATCTCCCTGTCAGGTGGCATTCTTGGAAGTTCTTCTGGAAACACATTGGGATATTGCTGCACTACGGGCACTTGTTCCAGGCATATCTTCTGCAATGCTTGAATAGATCCTAGTGGTTACTTGGCTGACGATCTTTCCGCATAGAATAAAACTTTCTCCCCTTGGCTACTAACAAGGCTTAAGGTTTTCTCTTCACAGTCTACTAGACCTTTATGTTGGGACAACCAATCCATGCCCAATATAATGTCTAGACCTTGTAGTTCTAGAACTAGTAGATTTGATACGAATTCTACCCCTTCTATACTGAAGGTTACATTCGGGTAGATCGAGTAAATAGATAATCTAGCCCCTGGAGTTTGTATAATCATGAAGTACTCTAATGGTACTTGCTCTATATGCATTTCAACTTCATATGTAAATGTTTTTGACATAAATGAATTCGTAGCACCAGGATCAAACAATATTAAGGCAGATGCAGATTGGATCAAAAATCTACCTAGAAGAATGTCGATGGCGCTTCCTACTTCTTGGATCGAGGTGTAGTTTAATCTTCCTCCTTGAACTGCAGTTGGTGCTCTACCTCTTCCTCTTCCTCGGTTGGCCATGCTTCCTCTTCTTACTGGTGGAGTCCCTCTGAAATTCTGTGATGATGATGCTCTGGGTACTATTGAATGTGTTCCTGCTTGTGATCTGGCGATGGAGATCGGAAGTTGAATCCATGGGCAGCAATCTCGGCGATGTCCATATTGTCCACAGTGAAAACATTGGACACGAGGATGAGGACAATCCTTCTGAAGATGGTTTCCTTTGCAGTTGGGGCAAATTGTCATTGTTGGTCTAGGAGTCTGGTAAGATGGTCAAAAACTGGAGGCAATAGGGACTCTTCCTCTGATCGGGTTTGTTTGTGGCTGCACTTGTTGGAGCATCCTTCGCTTCCGACTCTCTTCCCCCATATTTCTCTTCTCTTCTATCTTCAAAGCTCTGTTCACCAACGTTTGAAACTCTGTAAACTCATGGGAGGCAATTTGGTACTGCAAGTAGTGTTGAAGTCCTTCTGCAAAACGTTCTATCTTCTTCTCCTTGGTATCGACGTCTCCTAGTGCATATTGAGCTAGATGTGTTAATTGGTGCAGATACTCAGTGACTCACTTGTTTCCTTGGATCAAATTGTGAAATTCCCGGTGCTTAGCTGCCATAATACCGGTAGGTATATGAAATTTCTGAAATTGATCCTTAAACTCCCTCCAAGAAATGTTCTCTCTGTCTAGGTGAGCTTCTTGGTAATTCATTCACCATGCTACTGCAGCTCCTGCTAAGTGATGAGATCTGAACAAAACTTTTTCTCTGTCACCACATCGAACTATGTCTAGTTTCCTCTTTATGTCCCTCAACCTATCATCGGCAACCATGGGATCAGTCGCACTAGAGAAAGTTGGTGGATGGGTTTTCTAAAAATCTGTTAACCTTGCTCCTACAGTTGTTCCTTCTGTAGTTCCAATAGGCAATTTTTGAACTATCTAAGCTAGCAACTGGGTGTGAGCTGTCTGGGCTTCCTATCGATTCTTCTCCATTGACAGAAGAATTTCCTGCAAACTAGGTTGCTCATTCTGGGGAGGATTGGAACTCTGGGATTCTTGCTGAAACAAAGGTTCTCTTTCCGTAGGATCTTCCTCTTGTGGAGTTTGCTCTCTGTCTTCTCTGCCACTTCGGGATCTTCTCCTTGTGTCGACCATGATGGTTCTGAAAAGGGTCCAGACAGATCTAACTAACTAATGACAACTAAGACAACAATGCAGAAATCAATGCAGACTATTTTAATGCATAAAAACTTAGGCTTCTTGCCATAATATCACAAGTTAACCATTGCAAAAGCAACAGCGAAACACAAAGTTATCAAGAGCATTCACCAGCTCAATTTACAGTATCCCCAGCTAAACCCCTAAGACACTCTGACCAAAACGCGCTCTCGCTATCTTACCGGATTTTTAGAAAAACTAACAAAACTTTTTGAAATAAAAATTTCTTAAAAACTACTAGCTCATTTTTACCAAAATAGGGTTTTAAAAAAAATAGTTTTTAGATAAATTACGCCTTCCTGGCGCAGCCAATTCCTAAAGGTGTCGTCCTACAGTCAAGTTCTCATGCTGCTTTGATACCAACTTTTCTTGTCGCGCCCCTGCCTTGGGGAGAACGACTACTCTCGTGGGGACCCAGCTCGCTGCAGCTGATCCCATATACGCATACCATTGACTTCCCAGGATAAGTCAAGCACAGGAGTATATTTACATCACATCAGAATAACTTACAAAATATTTAAGCAGTGTGGCTTGCTGGCCTTAATACAACATAAAGAGATTACAATACCTTCACGGCATACAAGGTCTTGCAAAATAACAACTACACAGCAGAAGATAGGTGAATCCCCACAACAAGAAGTTGACGGTAGAACAACACACATCAGGGTTCTGTCAGAACTGACTCTCCTCCTCCTGGATCCACGAAGTTCTCCACGCCTTCATCTTGATCGTTGAATGCTCCATTTATTGGATTTCAGGTTGCAAGGGTGAGTACTTATGTACTCAGCAAGTCAAAGGTAAGAGTAGATATATATAGTAGTGATGATATGAACCTATGCTAGTAAAGAAGTATGGGTGGTTGTAAAATAATCTTTCCTTTATAACTCAACTCATGGCAGTACTTTTCATAGCATAGCATTGCTATTCATGTTCACTATTTATAGCACTACCGCGACACGTCGACACATGACAGCCCACGGTAGCACCCTTTATCATGACAACACATGTCATTGGGGTAATATTGACTTATCAAATTTTATTTAGAAAACATACTTGTGCCACAACCTGTGGATTTAATCCACCACAGTAGACTCCTATAAACCCAAGAGCTCGGAGTATTCGAATACGTTTTTAACTCTGCAGAGAGGTACCAATTTACCCACAAGATATTCCACTTTCATGCGCATCCTATCAAGATGATTAGACCCTTCCTCATTGCACAGTATGAGTGGCAAGGTGGAGATAACAAGAACTTTTGTTATGTTTCACTCACAATTCGCCCCTGACCCTGTGGTTTTCATGCAAACCACAGTTGTGGCAGGTTCTCCCCCCAGCCCATACTGCATCTTCCCATTACTGGGTCAGCGTGCATCATCACATTCAGTGATATGTGTAGGAGCCGCACTCCGTGCTAATCATGCATCACATTCCATCTCATGCAGGGGTTTCATGTGCAATCCGCATACTTACTTATTCAGGCCTGTCCCATACCAGGCTTGCGGTTAGCACGTTTTTCATGTCACTAGGTGCACAACACAAGGTTCTAGTCCTTATATGCCAGTGACCAGACCATCTACAGCCACGTACATCCAGTGCTCACACATCCAGTGCCACCACCATTCCATACCAAATTCTCGTCACGACTAGGGTTTATTTCATGAATATACATAAATACACATATAATAGTTCATGGCTCATTACTTGATTATTTCACATTTCATATGCATCCAGCCTAATACTGCCATTTCATATCATAACTCAATCATTCTTTCACATGCAAATACTACTTATATTCAAGGTTATATTATAGCAACTTGTGAAATATAGGTTCAATATGCTCAAGAATATGACTTGCCTTCCGCGTCGTAAAAATCAGCAGTTGGTGTCGAGTCAACAGTGAAGTCCTCGAACTCAGCTTCTGGATCTGCTCGGGGACAAACGAACACACAATGATTACTAACTATATTAAAATATTTTATGATCTACATGCAGATATGCTTTAAAAAGAATAGCTGAACGGTACTATAACTGATTGAGATTGCAAGCTGAACTGAGTCGAGACTTTAGGGTTTGAAGGCATTTGGGCTAAGGATGGGTGTTAGAGGCTCTCAGGGTTTCAAGGTTGCAATATGGACATTAAGTCCGCGGTTGGTTTGCTAAAAAACAGCGAATGTCAACAAATCGACATTCGGTTCACGGCTTGGCATAGCTTCAAGGTAAGCTAGAGAGCTTATCTCAAGGTGTGGTAGTTGAAGAAAAGATAGAACATGGTACAAAGTGGTTTACAATTTGCATAATCAGAAGTGGTTGAATTGGTCCAATGCCATCAGCTGACATGGGTTGACATAGGCTTGACATGAACAGAAACTAGGGCATAGTTGTGAGATTGATTCAAGGACTCAATTGCTTCACCAATTATGTCTAGGAGGTAGGCGAAGACAATAAGAACTCATTGGTGGTGGTTTTAGGAACTGAGATGGCCGAACAACGATGAATGGCGATGAGGAAGGACGGTGGCGACACGACACAGTACAGCTTCTGTACAGATTCTTGGCACAGCGATATCTAGTGATTTTGTACAGAATCAAAGATCGGGGTAGAAGAGAAATATGCTCAGGAGGTCGAAGCAAAGGTGCTGGACAAAGTGGCAACTGTTGCATCTAGACCTTCTGTAACACCCTAGTTTTGGGGGTGAAAAGTTTTGCATAAAAACCCTGCATGCATGTATCTCTGTAGTAGTAGTCAGATCAGCTGAACTCTAATCTCTCCCAAACCCTAAAAATCTCCAAATCTATTCTCTGGATCCAGATCAAGATCTGACCATCCAGATTTAACCTACCAGTTACCCTGAAGATAAAAGTCTTCAGGAGCCAGATCAGATTCGGACCCCAACTCCCAGTACCTAAGCCTCTCTCTGTTTTCGAAAACAGGAAAATTCAGATTTACCCTAAGTACCCCAGTTTCCAGATAATTGAGTTATCTTGATTTAACCCTATCCAGACTCAAGTAACCCCTGGAATATGTTCCTAGGTTCATCCTCAACTCACTTCAAAAAGTTGGGAGCCAGATTAATTCATCTAAACACTTCTCGCAGATTAGTCCAAATTTTACTGCGAATAAGTCCTTTTCTGTTTACCTGGAAGCCTGAAAAGGCTAAAATCCACGAATCAATTCCAACTCCAGAATTTCTTCAGGGAACACCTCCCAAATGCTATTTGATACAGATCTCCTGTTTGACCAGACTTCAAAATTTCTCTCCAATCACCAGAATTCGAGATCGACAAAATCCAGATTTAGTTTACCCTAATTTTACCCTATTTTCAAAAATAGGTGAAATCCCTCAAATCTTATCAAACTTTTTCCAAATTTGAGCTAAATGGGTATTAATAGAAATGTTATACTCAGCCATGAAATCAAATCTCAAATTAAACCTCTCAAAGACCAGATTTGCAGTTTAGTCCAAAGCCAAACCAAAAATCATCGCAAATCAGTCCCTGGTTCGACCAGGCTGCTGTGCACGACCAGGCCGTTCAAACGACCACGAGCGCCGGAGCTTGGCCGTTGCCGTTGCCACCGCTGCGGTTTCGTCGCCGGCGATCTCCAGCGTTGCCACCCCAGCCACTGTTTCCTTGCCGCGTGTGCGCATCGTGTTCGCCACCGTGGAACCGTTTCACCCGCCAGCAGCGCCTTCGTTCTCCCGCGCGCGCGCCCGACAACGGCAGCGCAGTTGCGCCACGTCGCAAGCATGCCTTGGGGAAGCATCACTTCGCCTTCACCTCCACCAGAGCAGCAGGTTAAAGCCGGCGCGGCCGCTGGAGCGCGTCAGTTCGCCGGGATTCAGTCGTGTTGTCACCTCCAGCCCGCTTCACTTCCCCGTGCATTTCCAACCATTGCAAGCCCCTTGCTGTGCCTATAAAAGCCACCCCAGCCCAGCTCAAACACACTCACACCCAGAACCACCCAAAATCCCTAACCACGCCGTCGTCTTCGTCTTCTTCGGCGAGCTCGAGAAGAGGCTCACGGTGCCAGGCCAATCCACTGCACCGAACTCCAAATTGAAGCTACCAGTAAGTTACTCTCATCCACTTACCTGTGTAGTAGCAGCCAATTGAGTTCTATCGCACCTCATCGCCGGGAATTGCTGATTTTCCCCGACAACTCCGGCGAGCAATTAAACCCTAATCAAACCGATTTAGCTCTCGAGCCTGTGATCAATATTGATTAGTGAACTTATCTAAGCATCTCTAAGCAACCAGAATCGAAGAATTTGCTAAAATATGAAGAATCCCAACTTTGCACCTTGCATGTAAGCTGGAGCTCGCTGTTAAGCTTCTCTGGTGTTTCTCCAGACAATCTAGCTTCACACATAGCTTTTGTATACTCCAGAGACCATCCTCAAGCAAGGATTTGAGTTCATTCGTCCTAGATCAGAAATGCCCAAATTTTTGTGGCTTCTTCCCTAGCTCCGGTCGCCGGATTTCGTTCCCGGCCGTTTCAACCCCAACCACCTTGTCTAGTAGATGTGCCTCAACCCCATGAGTATTTTTGTCTTCTAGCTCGACACCTGGATCGGCCCAGATGAAGAGGTATCACCATGCCAAGGTTTTGTCTAGAAACTGTTGAGAATAGTTCGGCCACCGTGTTCTTCGCCGGTTTTCATCGCTTTCCGGCCATCTCCTGCCCTAGATCCTGTTGAGACATTTGTTCCTGTTACAAATGCCTAACCACCAGACAAAGTGGTGCATCATTTGGAGCCTTTAATCAAAAGATATGGCTAACCCTAGTTTCTGGCCGTGTCAAGCCTATGCAGGCTATGTCAGCCAGTGGCATTAGCCCTGTTCACCCACCTCTGGTCATGTAAAACAGAAACTACTTTGTCAAATAGTTGTCTCACTACCTTGTGCACCATATGCTTGGATCAAAACCTACTTTGGCCACTGGAAATTGCTCAAACCATGTCAATGCCATTCTAGAGCACTGTCAGCCTATGTCAGCCAGTGGCATTGAGCCTTTTCACCCACTTCCAGCCATGAACTTTGGAAATAACTTTGTCCCTTAGACTCCTGACATTGTGATCTACACTTTTCTCTACTGTCACAACTTGAGTTGAGCCCTCTATCACCCATTGACCTTATGTCGATGCCTTGAATCGAATGCCAACCTAAAGACGTTCGCTGTTTTTGGGCGAACCAGTCACAACCTTGATATTACCCTGATATTTTGGAACCTTGTAAACCTTGACATCTAATCTTAACCCTGGTTTCCATAGTTAAACTCTAATCGCTTCCAAACCTTGTTTTCCCAGAGTATTTTCTCCTTGCATCTTTGCATGTAGTGAATTAGTAAGAATAGAATGAATTGTAATGCCTGTTTGCTTGTTTGATCTTGTTTAGAGCAAGAGTCCGGGGTTGAAGATCTTGTCGCTGAACCATCATCAACTGCTGATACTTACGACGCGGAAGGCAAGTCATACTTTGATCATATTGAAACCCATATTTTATGAATTGCTATGCTATTCCATGAGTAGATATCTCATTAATATTGCATGTGTGGAGATCAATAATATTATGGCAGTGATAGATTGAATACTTGAAGAATGTGAACTTGTTAAGATAGCAAGCCATGAACTAATAAAAGTATGTACATATACATTTATATTCATGAAATAGAATCCTCAGCCGTGACCAGTATTTTGGTGTGGAATGGTGGTAGCACTGGAGGTGCTTGGCTGCACTGGATGTGCAGGCACTGAAGGTGCATGGTTTGTGGTATGATCTGGTCACTGGCATATAAGGACTAGAACCTTGTGTCGTGCGTCTAGTGGCATGAAAAACGTACCAACCACTTACCTGGTATGGGACAGGCGCAATCTAGTAGCTTTCTTAGTATTATCAGTTCCCTGCATGGCTTGTCGATCCGGTTTCTCGCGTGGAAACTGGTGGGACGCAGTTCGTCCATGAGTGGTGTGAGATCAGAAAAATTATGAGAGGATAATGTGTAAAGAAGGAAGACGCCCTACGCCAGATTAAGTCGTGCGCGACTGTAATCAAGAGAGGCTATGTGTCTTGCGAGAACATAGACCCAGGCTAGGAAGTAAGGCAGTGGGGAGGACCCACAACGGTACTTGGGACTAGATTGTCCACTTACCGGGCAGGGATGCTGTTAATACTAGACTGCAAAACGTTGTGTGATCTCGGCCTTGTCACATGCGTATAAGTCGCATGAAGTTGGCCCGACTTGAAAGTCGAGTGAAAAAGTGGATTTAAAAAGAGGTACACCTCTGCAGAGTTTAAAAATGTATTCGAATACTTCGTACTCCCGAGTTTTAGGAGTATGCCGCGGTGGATTAAATCCATGGGGTGTGACACAAGTATTGTTTTATAAACTAAAATTTGTTAGCTCAAGATTACCCAAGTGGCATGTGTTGTCATGATAAGGGGCGTTGCCGTGGGCTGTCATGTGTTGACGTGTCGCGGTAATACCATAATATAGAGATCATATGATAATTAAGAGGCATGTGGTTTATGCCCTAAGTTATGAAATACTGTTATGAGTATAAGATAGAAAGGCTTGAATAAAAATAATGTGATATGAGGATATATCGCCTTGGATATGGGATATATGTATCACCATCAATATGATTTATTTACTGCCATGGGTATGATCGGGATTTGAATAAGAAAAGAGAAAGAAATGTATTTTGAAAAACCTTTCACTCTTTCCCCAATAGCATAGGTTCATGTCATATATATATATATGTATCTCTACCTTCCCTATGACTTGCTGAGTACGTAAGTACTCACCCTTGCAACAACTCATCAATAGATGGAGCGTTCTACGACCTTGGAGGATACCCTGAAGATGCTGCGGACCCAGGAGATGACGAGCAGATTCCTCCGGAGCCCTGATGTGGTGCTGTCCTGCTGTCAACCTCTGTTTCCTGTGGATTGCTTTTGGGCCTAGCTTCCGCCGACTAGATGTGTTATTTTGTTAGACCCTTGTGCCTTGTAAGGCACTGTACCTCGTTTTGTATTAAGGCCTGATGGCCGTACAATTATGACTATTGTACTATTTTGCTGCTGCAATGTAATCCTGTGATTGACTCATCCTGGGAAGTCAAGTGGTTTATGGGACCAGCTGCACCGAGCTGGGCTCCTCACAGGTGATGTCACAGTTGTGGCAGACGCGACACCTTCATGCCTAACCCTAATTTTGATGATTAATGAAAACAAAGTGTTTTTGACTAACTGTGCTTCTGAGAGTTTTCATACAGAGTTTGCTCGGGAAGAAATACGAGATGATCAAGATGAACCCAACATGAAGTGAAGCACAAGATGAAGAAGAGAAAAGACAAGACGCAAACATGAAGATGCAAAGGACCTAAGGTAATCTGTAATTTCATTTTCTCCCGATCTTGGCGTTTGTTGATTGATCGGTTAAGGACTTTGTTGCTTAGATTTTAACCGTACTATAAAGAGG
This sequence comes from Pharus latifolius, assembly GCA_019359835.1. Taxonomy (NCBI): domain Eukaryota; kingdom Viridiplantae; phylum Streptophyta; class Magnoliopsida; order Poales; family Poaceae; genus Pharus; species Pharus latifolius. The sequence goes on from CM033321.1 coordinate 53,518,591, forward strand.
GGTGGCGAAAGTCCTCTTTTTATCTCCAACATAAACCAAGAAACTTAGGTCATCGCATTGCATCTATTTGGTTGGATTTGATTTAAATTTGGTTTGAAAGATTTGGATTTTCAGTTGAGTTTTTGACAACAGAAGAGTTTTTCAAATTTCTAGAAAGATCTAGGCAGATATGGTTTTTGCTTCTGTTGACAAAAATGTAGCCCTTAAAATTATCGTTCGAACGAGCTATTAAACAACTCTTTTGGGTTTCTGGATTTAAAGTTATAGATGTTTTTGTTCATGCTGACTGTCAGTTTGTTTAACTGACTGTCAATTTGAATGTCAGTTTGTGTTAACTGACAATTGTCCAGAGAGAGTGTATTTTGGGCTCAAATTTTTTGTACTAAACTGACTGTCAGTTTGTCTATACTGACTGTCAGTTGGGGTTTCGACCACAGTTGTTTTCTTCTGAGTTTCTTTTTGATTTGGTCGAGTTTTTGGTCGAACTGACTGTCAGTTTGCATAACTGACTGTCAGTTGTGGGTTTCAAGTTTCCATAAATGACCACAAACGGCTAGTAATTTTTTATCCGTAAATTTTGTCAGCCATTGTAAATGAAACTGACTGTCAGTTAGGCAAACTGACTGTCAGTTTGTGTTACTGATTTTCAGCCCTAGTTCCAACGGTTCATTTGATTCTTGAGGCTATAAATAGGGGCTTTGGGCATGAGTTTTATACAATAAGCAGCAGTATTCTCTTATACACTCTTGAGCTTTAGTTTTCTACACAAAATATTGATCTGTTGATCAAGTTGAGTGTTTTTCGATCCACCGAGAGTTTCAGTTCATTTGCATTTGCATTCTCTTAGTTTCTCGGTGCGTGTTTGGAGGTCAAGAGAAGACCTCGTTGCCTATTACTCTTGGTGAGCGCCCTCACCTAGACGGTTCGGAGGCGTGGCCGTTGACCTCTCCAGTTTGGAGATTGTCTGAGAGGCTCGGCAAGTTTGTATAAGGCATCGGTGCTCGCCTTTCCGGAGTGGACAAGGAGCAACCACTAGTTGATAATACTCTTCGTGAGTATTGAGGCAAAACTCAAGTGACTTGAGTGCTTCAACGAGGATTAGTGGAGACTAGGCAAGTCTCCGATACCTCGGTAAAAATTGCTGTGTTCATTCTCTTCTCTTCTTGCTTATATTATTTGTTCTTAATTTGCAATTATTTGTTTTAAATTTTAAAGTTTTAAAAGCCTCCTATTCACCCCCCTCTAGTCGGCATCCTTGATCCTACAGCAACGATGGCGGTGGCCGGCAGCGACCGGGCGGCACGCTGGCGGCACGGTAGCTAGGGGTAAAACACCTACATCAGGTTTTGGTGCTGCGCAGCTGAAATATGGAGTGCCTGAAGCTAGCTAGGGTTAAGTAGTATTGTTTGAAGCACTAGACAAGGCTGGAGGTTGAATGGTGGCGAGTGGCAGCGATCTGCACCGGAGGAGAATCTGCCTCAATGGTGACAAGGCATTGGGACGGTTCAATCTCTAAATTGAAGGCAGAAGTAGGTTCCTGGTTTGCTACAGATGGTGAGGTGAAGGGGGATTTGGCTGAGGCGGCACCGGCGAGAACTTCGGTGATGCGGCCAGAGAAGAAGGGGATAGATTTGGGCGATTCTGGTACGAGGCTCTGAAGATCGATTCTTTGCAATGAGAGCAAGAGGGAGGTAAGGTGAAGCTTCTGGAAAGGTTAGTTAATTTGGCCAGAGGAACGGCGGTGCGGCCTTGCGATGTGAGCCGGTGGCCGATGGCGCGCGAGTTTAGGAAAAGCTTAAGAACTAGCTCAATTTGAAATTTGAAAGCACAAGCTTGCTAGAAAAGTTCCACTGAACATTTGGTTCAACAAAAAGGGAAGCTAATTTGGGCTAAATCACACTACATTGCCGGAACAGGGCAAATACCAAATCCGACGATCACCGGCGTTAGGGGTCACCGGAGTGCAATTGAATGGTACAGCATAGAGAGATGGATAAGGGGTACTCACTGGTGAGGTTGGATTGAAGGATGGTGTAGTGGTTTTAGTTAGCATCATGCTCCTCCTCGGCGGCTCGCCATAGAAGAAGATGAAAACGAAGAAGATGAGACTTAGTCGATTTTTCTGGTGAAATGAAGCTTGAACAGGGCGAAGGGATGCTTAAATAACAGAAAGTGGGAGCTCTCGAGACTTGGAGCGACAAGGAAAGACGTTGAATTGACCGGCGAGGTGGCAATAGCGGTGAAGAAACAGCAGTAGTGACTGGACAGCAACAGCAGCTCTGCAATTGTGTTTGGTCGGGGCATTGGAACTTGGCGCTGGCTGGTTCAAGCGGTGGCGACAAGGCTGGCACGGCAAGGTGATGTGGTGCGAAACCTCTGACAAAAGGGCTGTTGCTGCTGGGCGTGGTTGCTGCCGGTCGCGTGCGCGAGCGGTTGCTGGTCGTTGGTGCTGCCATGGCGACGGCCCAGGCACGGACACGTGCGCACATGCAAGCACAACTGAGAACAGGCACAGGCGAGGGCGAACTGGCCGGCGACAAGCAAGCATGGCGAAATGCACGGCGAGGCGAGGCACTGTTCGTGGTCGAGCCGGCTAGTGCTGGTCGAAACAAGGGGCTGGACCTGATTGCAATTACAGAAGTTGGGTTTTGGACTGATCTATAAAATCTGATATTTAAGTGATTGGGGCTGATTTTGATTTCAAGATTCTGGCATACTTTGTTCAACAAATAATTTGGCAAAGATATAAGATAAAATTTGGGATATTTGGATAGTTTTTGAATGAAAATGATAATAGGGTAATTTAGGGTATTTGAAATCTGAATTTTGTCGAAACTGAAATTCTAGGATTTAGGATTTGATTTTGAGATACTCATAGAAGAAGATATTTGTTGAATAGTATTTGGGAGGTGTTCCTTGAATCAGATTTGGATTTGGAGTTGATTTACAACATTTAGCCTTTTCAGGCTTTTGGAAAATCTGAAAAAGGACTGATTTGCGATACTTCTTGGACTGATTTGTGAAAAGGGTCTAGATGATGGAATCTGGTTGCCAACTTTTTGGATTAAGGTATTGGCATACCCATGATCATAATTCTAGAATTATTTCGTCTAGATTAGGTCAAGATTTGATTAAATCAGAGTTCAGAGTATTTAGGGTAATTAGAATATTATATAATTTCTGTTTTCGAAAACTGAAAGGAGTTGATAATTCTGGGAGTTAGAGATGGAATTGAATCTGGCTTTTGTAGACTTTTATACTTAGGATAAATAGTAGATCAAATCTGGAAAGTCAGATCTTGATTTGGGTTCACATGGAAGATTTTGAAATTTTAGGGCTTAGGATAAAATAAATCTGGGCTGATTTTGCTGATCTTGAAGAGACATGCATGCATGACTTTTTATGCAAAAGAATTTTCACTCCAAACCCAAGGTGTTACACAAATATACATTAAACAGATTAACACATTGGACAGTTATTCACGTTTATTCACACATTCAATTTAGTCACATACTAACCAATACAAATACAAAAAACCCCAATTCACAAAAAGTAGACAAAAAGAAAAAAAAGAAGAATTACAACAAGTGAGCTAAGCCAGTCATGGCAGCTGGTTGACCGCCACTTCGTCCATCACATATTGAGCCCAAATTTGTCGCAGCTCTCTAACCTTTGCATTGTCGTATTTGTCTTTGGACATGGCGCTCTCCATGCATGTGTGAATAGTCAGTAATTAACTTCCTAGTTTTGACCTTGACATCCAATTTTCAAATTTGAGTTAGCTAAAATGCTTACCTGAGAGAATTGAGCAAAGTTTGTCCTGACTAGGTCACACATATACCGTAGCACATAAAACCCACATTCCCACGATGCTGGCTACTAATGTGTGGGACCCTCCTTTGAGGAATCCCGTGGCAACCGCCCAGGTGGGTACATCACAAGCTCACAACAACAGGATTCACTTTAAATAACAAAGCTGGTAGATAAAGCAAGTACAAGGTCACGAGGACCACTATTACAATATCATAATACCAAGGATGACATTAATTAAAGTTGATACAAAAGTAGAGAACTTTTTAAAATCCAGAATCGGTATCGAAGTACCGAACACAAAAAAACAACACAAAAAGCAACCACAAAGGTCTTCACTTCCTTCTGCAGCGGCTCTGGAAGGGCTTCCTCCACATCGGACTCAACTTGGCTCATGACTCTCCTAGAAGCTCAAATCGTCTGGAAAGGCTCTTTCCTCTTCTTGGTGTTCAAGGCCAGGGGAATCAGGATTCTTAAATCCTTCTTCTGAATTTGTTTGCAAAGGCAAGGGTGAGCATGTTTTTACACAATGCTCAGCAAGTGTCGTTACAAAAATGTAGGTATATAGATGAGGAGTGATCAAGAAAAGGGGTTTTGGTTTTTTATATATATATATGAATAGAGTAGATTTTTACTCTAAAATCATAAGGAAAAGCTTTTAGTTTCCAAGAGCAATACTTTAAAATCTTAATTTATACTTTAGAAATCGTTATGTGATGGTCTCCCATGAGTTATCATTTTTATTAACCCATATTATGAAAACATTCCAAATCATTACTTGTGCTATAACCCATGGATAACATCCACTACGAAAAGACTCCTGAACCTGGGAGTACAGAGTATCTGATACTTCTTTTACACTTTGCAAAGGTGTATCTCTTTTTAAATCCACTAGTTCACTCGGCTTTCAAGTCGGGCCAACTCCATGTGACTTATACACATGTGACAACGCGGAGATCACACAATGCTTTTGCAGTTCAGTATTAACAGTATCCCCGCCCGGTAAATAGACAATTAAGTCTCAAGTACCGTTGTGGGTCCTACCCACTGCCTTACTTCCTAGCCTCTGGTTTATGTTCCCGCAGGACACATAGCCTTGGTCTGTGTCCATGCAAGACATATGACCGTTTTATGATTACAACCGCGCACGGCTTAATCAGGTCTAGGGCGCCTTCCTTCTTTCCACCTTTTGCTCTCATTATTTTTCTGAACTCACATCACTCATGGCCGAACTGCGGCCCACCAGTTTCCACGCGACAAACCAGATCGACAAACCATGCAGGGAACTGCTAATACCAAAAAGCTACTAAGTTGTGCCTGTCCCATACCAGGCAAGTGGTTGGTACGTTTACAATTCGCATAGAGACACAGCACAAGGTTCTCGTCCTTATGAATCAATAGTGAGGAGCATTCACATACCCTGGTGCGCACCGCACCCTCTCCATACAAACCAATCCTCACTACTGATCCCTTTTATCAGTTTTCTTGACAAAACGGTTTTCATTATAACTTCTCATGTATTTGACCATTTCAAGTTTAATGTGGATATTCAGTATATGAGTCCTAGGGTGACAAAAGCATATATATGAAGGTTCAATAACAAAAGGGGTTTCATGATTCATTAGGTAATATCTATTCATGTCATTCAAACATAACTTGTATCTCAAATAAGCATGCATAGTAAGAAACAGTGAATATACTTCATATGAAAATATTGGGTGAGACATGATCAAAGGAATGAGGCTTGCCTTGCACTGCTGGGTCTAATTACTCAGACGGATCTTCAAAGACTTCCTCTGCCCCTTCAGCTTCTGACTCTGCGGCAATCAAACAACACACAAACATACCATATAAGCATACAGAAAATAGTTTCCATAGAAAATATTAGGTAAATAAGTCATGCATGCAGGGAAAAGGGTTAGGGAAAGGTCACAAGGGCTCTGGTCGAAGAAACGGCTAAAAAGGATTGAACGTCGAAGGGTCGACATTCAGTTCACGGCTTTGGCATAGCTTCAAACTGGTATTAGGATGGTTTTCTGGAGAAGTGACAGAAGGGAAAGATGTAGAACACAACTCCAGGAATCTAGGGGACAAAGTGACATTTCCATTGCTCAACCAGAAGGGGTCAAACAAGGCTAATGCCAGTGGCTAACATGCACTGACATAGTGCAGACATTGCCAAAAACTAGGGCAAAGCTTAACCTTTGATCCAGGGCTCCAATTGATGCACAACTTTGTCTGGGAGGTAGGCCTTGATAATAGGAACAAGATACTCAACAGGATCAAGGGCTGAAAGTGGCCGGAGGGCGGCCAAATCCGGTGATGAACTATGGTGGCGACACGGCACAGACACAGTTCTGGGCAGAATTTTGGCAAGGCCATATCTCCAAATCTGGGCCGATTCAAAGGTCGAGCTAGAAGGCAAAGTTGCTCAGGAGATTGGGAACTATCAAAAGGGCAAGGTGGACGGGGCCAGATCGGCCGGAATTAAAATCTAGCGAACTGCACAGGGGAAGAAGACACAAATTTGGGGTTTTCCAGATTTGAGCAAATTCTTAAACTTTGATTGCTTAGATGTGTTAAGCTAGGTTTACTGATCCTATTTGATCACTGGCTCGAGAGCTAAAAGGGCTTGGTTAGAGTTTAATTGCTCACTGGAGGTTTTTGGGGAAACCGGCTATCACCGGCGACAGAAGGCAAGAGAACTCGATTCCAAGCTTAGATACACTCAAGAGGGGATGGGAAACTTACTGGGAGGTTTGGATTGTTGAGGGCAGCAACGGGTGAGGCTGGCACCGAGAGCTCCGGAAATGGCTCGCCGGGGAAGAAGATTTCACGGCGGAGCTGCGAGCTTAGGTGGTTTCTGGCGCTGGGTGAAGATGCAACGGCTACAGAAGGCTTTATATAGGCATGGGCGAGGCAAAAGGGCCGACAATTTGGAGTGTTGCTGCTGCGAGGTGACTTTGAAGCGACGGGACGGGGTGGTGATGGCGAGGCGACTGACGGCGCGGCGTTGCAGCTTTGCAGCTGGACGGTGCAGGTGCAGGCGGCGAAGGCAACGGCGAGGAGACACCTAGCTCGAGCATGGCTGTGACGTGTCGAGCGTTCTCTGCGGTGCTACGCTGCTGCAGCTAGCGCGCGTGCTGTGCGCGGGGAAAACTTGCAGCAATTGCGCGGTTGAGGTGGCTTCCACGGTGGCGAACGGCGAGGGCACACATGGTGGCAAGGGCACAGGCGGCTGCCACGGCGGAGTGAGCACGGCAGCTGGTCGAGGTCGCGCACAGGAGGTTCTCTGGTCGTGGACATGCTCCAGTCGAAAGCAGCAGGGACCTGGATGCAAATATTTTGGACTGATTTGCGATGATCTTTCTTTGGAGTTTGGACCTGATTGCAATTCTGGAAATTTGGGGGTCCAAATTGAACTTTGATTTCGCAGTTGAGTGACACTAAAATGCTGGGACTCATCTGGCAGGAAATTTGGTGAATTTGAACAAGATTTGAGGGTTTCGACAAAAATCCGAAAATAGAGTAATTAGGGTAAAACAGGGTAATTAGGGTTTTGAAAACGGCGAGGCTCAAAACTCAGGTTTAGGGTAAGATTTGGAAATTCTTCCAGAAGGGAAAAATGTTCAGAATAGTGAAAGGAAGGTGTTTACTGGATCAGATCAAAGTTTGGAGATGGTCTGAGACTTTTAGTCTTTTTGAGCTTCTGACAATTCTGAAAAGGGCTGTAACATACAAGAATGAGTTAAATTAGTAGGAGATGCACTAACCCTTGGTGGTACGGCGCTAGAATGAACTCCCTGTCCTGCTGCTCCATCAGTGCCCTTGATATGTACTGTTCCGCTTGTGCTGCATCATGCTCTAGCATCGTGAGACTTATTTTCTTTGGGTCGAGGAAACCCACCTTGTCACACGCCCTCGTCGATGCTAGCTTGTACATGCACCTGCATGCAAAGGACGACATTAGTATTGCACAGAAAGTTACTACATTTTAAATGAACTACATTAATATATAGGATTAGCAAACTCACAGAACTCCAGTCCGTATGATGGATATATCAAGCTCCCGCAGTTAAAGAGGTCGAACAGATCCTCGTGCGCCACTGATATGCTCCTGGGATCACGGTGGAACTGCCCAGGCCTGAAGGGAACTGGGAAGTTCAAGTTGCGTTGGGCCCGGTGTATGTACCACTCGTGGAGGTCTCTGGTTGTGTGATCCAATTTATGCAAAATTGCCTCCATCACGAGTGGGAACCCGTTCCTGAACCTAGCTGGTGTCTCTTTGGCCCTTTGCCTTTGCCCTTGCCTCTGCCCTTGCCTTTTGCTGGGGAGTGAGCGGGTACCTTCGAAGGCAAGGGCGGGGTGTTGGCGGCTTTCTTTGTAGGAGAAGGGGCTTTACTGGGAGGCATGGGTCCATTGGGTGGGGTTGAGGTCGTCTTTGAAGTGTTGAGGTCTAGATGAGATTCCTCATGCCCTGCGTTGGGGGTGGGGTCCCCAGGTAGTACGCTGGCAGGCCACTTTCATTTATGAACACGTATGTTAGATTTTGCAAGTTGTGTGTTGTCGTGGTATTGCTAATACCCCGGTAGGTTTTGAAAACGATCCTAGCGAAGATTACGCGGCGCGGGTTGACCGGATGACCAGTCCTCCCCCACCGGACAAGCACAAGAAATGACACACGGATTTATACAGGTTCGGGTCCCGGTGGGGGCCCTAGTCCTGTCGGTGCGCTCCCGACCGGAGTCGGCTGGGGAGGCTCTCTCCGGGGGAGAGGCTTCCAGAGCACACCTATTAGTTTTTGGCTATTCCAACAAATGAATCACTTGCTTACAACTGAGGGGTACAAGGGCTATTTATAGCCCCAAAAAGAAGCAAAAAGCCTAAACTACCCCGGAAGCCACCGTCGGATTGAGGGGTAGGAACGTCCTTCTCCCGGTCAAACGTCTTGGATGCTTGACAGGTGGTCGCTGATTCCCGAGGCGCTCCTCGCGTGACCTGCACGTGATAAACAACTCGAGACTTTACCTTGAGGAGGGCGATGAGGCCCGGGATATGCGCCGGAGGCCAAGTCCCGGGGGCCAAAAAGGCGGCGCCCGGGGAGGGGCCGGAGGCCAGGTCCCGGGAGCCAAACGGCGGCGCCCGGGGAGGGGCCGGAGGCCAGGTCCCGGGAGCCAAAAGGCGGCGCCCGGGACGGCGCCGGAGGCTGGGTCCCGGGAGCCAAAAGGCGGCGCCCGGGGAGGGGCCGGAGGCCACGTCCCCGGGCGCATGGCGGCGCCCGGGACGGCGCCGGAGGCCGGGTCCTGGGGCCAAAAGGTGGCGCCCGGGGAGGGGCCGGAGGCTAGGTCCCCGGGCAAATGGCGGCGCCCGGGACGGGGCTGGAGGCCAGGTCCCGGGAGCCAAAAGGCGGCGCTCGGGGTGGGGCCGGAGGCCACGTCCCCGGGCAAATGGCGGCACCCGGGACGGGGCCGGAGGCCAGGTCCCGGGAGCCAAAAGGCGGCGCCCGGGGAGGGGCCGGAGGCCACGTCCCCGGGCGCATGGCGGCGCCCGGGACGACGCCGGAGGCCAGGTCCCGGGAGCCAAACAGCAGCACCCGGGGAGTTGCCGGAGCCACGTCCCCGGGCGCATGTGGCACAACTTACCTGGACCTAGTCCCGCGGAGATTTCCCCCAACAGCAGCCTGCCATGCCCCCCGGGGACGATGCTCGAGTCCCCGGTGGGTATGGTACATGTCACCGGGAAAAGCTCCGGACCAAGTCACCGGAACCGTGACGCCTCGGCTTCCGTGCCCCGCGCTTAAGGCCGCCCAGTTTCGCCATAAATGCGCTCGCGGTTTGAACCGGCGCCTCGATTCGCATGCTAGTCCCTTCGTTTCCCGCGCGCCGTTTGAATTTCAACGGTCCAGATTGCTCCGCGGGGTGCCACGTGGTGCCCATCTGGACCGCGGCTCGCCTCTATAAATAGGGCCTTGGGGGGCCCAGTAGCTTCATTCCAAACTTCTCAGCCTTAGCGGATTTTGCTCTCCCGGTAGCTCTCTCCCGGTAGCTCTTCCCGGTAGCTAGCGCCCGGTAGCAAGCGTCCGGAACTTTTAGGCTTAGCCTCCTGAAAAGTTAGTCTCTAAGAAAAACTAACCTGATGGCACCGAAGGGTCGAGCGAAGATGACCGAGGTGCCCCTAGAGGAGGTCGCTACGGACTTCCTCTGGGCGTCCGAGTTCACGGCCGAGGACGCCGAGTCCTTGGTCGAACGCGGTGTCGTCGAGGACGGGGTCATCCGGGTCCCCGTGAAGAAGGACGGAGCCCCCCGCCCCAGGCCCGGAGAGGTCGTGGCCTTTGAGGCCTTCCTGGAGGCGGGGCTCCGGCTCCCGGTGCATCCCATGCTCCGGGAGTTTTTGAAGGAGTACGAGGTGGCGCTCAACCACCTCACCCCGAACGCCCTCGTCCGGATGGGTATCTTCATCTGGCTCTTCGAGACGGCGACCGGGAGGGAGCCCACACTACGAGTCTTCCGGTACTTTTACGAGCCGGCGGCGCGGAGCTCCCACCTGGTGAAGGGGGGACCCAAGTCCCCCTTCGGCTCGGTGATGGTGCAGATGCTGCCGTCTCGGGTGGCCGACTACTCGGCGGCAGCCTCCCGGGATCATTGGGGGGACTGGATCCGGAGGTGGTTCTACCTCTGGGTCCGGGACGACGAGGTGACGTACGCCCCGGAGCCCGCCTCCTACAGCCGGTCGTCCACGCTGAAGCCTCCGGTGTGGACGGACGAGGAGCTCGAGCTCCTCAGCAAGGTGATCATCTCCCGGAAGACCCGCTCTATGCGGGACGCTGCCGAGGAGATGATGCTCCTGAGGATCTCCCCCTTCACATGCGGGCGGAGGGGGACCGGCATGGGCCCGGAGCAGCGGCCCCCGGTCAAGCCAGTGACCCGACGTAAGTTCCGGTAACCTGCTTCATTGTATTCACAAAATTTTGAAAATTTGACTAACTCTTTACCTCTTGCAGTCCGGCCGTACCCGGCGGCGCGGGAGAAGGTGGAGAACCTCCTCAAGAGGTACTTCGCTGACGAGCACGAGCGCGTCGTGCGCCTTGTGGGGGAGGGCCCCCCCGGAACCTAGTGGCTGAGGCCTACGGGCTCAAGTTTCCGGAGAGGAAGCCCCTCCCCACCCCCGGGTCGCACAAGCGGGGGAAGGACGTGGCCGGGGGCTCTGAGCCTAAGAAGGCCAGAGTCCAGAAAGTCCCCGGCCCGTCGACGATGCCTGCGGCCACACCGGTGAAGCCCCGGGACGAGGCCCCCGGGACCGAGCGCGCCCGGGCGCCGGCCCGGGAGGAGGCGACGCCCCCTCCCTCGAAGAGCCCCGTTGCGGCTCGGGGGAAGGAACCGGCCGCGGACGAGGCGGCCTCCGACTCGGCGGATTACGCCCCATCGCCGCCATCGGTAGCGGCCCTGCCAGCGCCCCCGGCCCCCTTGGAGCCGGAGAAGCCGGAGGTGAGGTTCGCGGAGGCCTCGCCTTCGCGGATGGAGTGGCCCATGGATGAGGGGGTCCCGGGAGCCAAAAGGCGACGCCCGGGGAGGGGCCAGAGGCCACGTCCCTGGGCGCATGGCGGCGCCCGGGACCGCGTCGGAGGCCAGGTCCCCAGGCAAATGGTGGCGCCCGGGACGGGGCCGGAGGCCAGGTCCCGGGAGCCAAAAGGCGGCGCCCGGGGAGGGGCCAGAGGCCACGTCCCCGGGCAAATGGCGGCGCCCGGGACGGGGCGGGAGGCTAGGTCCCGGGAGCCAAAAGGCGGCGCCCGGGACGGCGCCGGAGGCCAGGTCCCGGGAGCCAAAAGGCGGCGCCCGGGGAGGGGCCGGAGGCGACGTCCCCGGGCAAATGGCGGCGCCCGGGACGGGGCGGGAGTCTAGGTCCTGGGAGCCAAAAGGCGGCGCCCGGGGAGGGGCCGGAGGCCAGGTCCCGGGAGCCAAACGGCAGCGCCCGGGGAGGGGCCGGAGGGCACGTCCCTGGGCGCATGTGGCGTAACTTACCTGGACTTAGTCCCGCGGAGATTTCCCCCAACATGTGTACTAACTAGGTTGTAAACTAAGATGTGTAGAATTTACCTGTTGTATTATAACACACTTCATGAGCCACTGTACGTAGGAGCCTACTGCCTCAGTAAGTGTTCGCATTTCCTCCATTGGGACTGGCAATGGAAAAGTGTTGTAGACCTGGAGGGCCATGTCTACCTATACCTTTGTGAACCCCAACTCCAAAGGTATGGAGTGGATCTGGACATCCTCCCCAGACGGATATACGAACCCGTGGGTAACCACTACGTGCCGGTCACCTAGGTGAGTCACTCGGCTGCAGCTCTGTGGCTTCTGCAAATTTGTAACAATTAAAACAGGTTAGCGAAACAACTCTAACAGAACGAAAGTGGCACCAACTTAAGTGCACAGCTTAAGGCTTGCAATACCTCAAGCAGATCCACTGGATCCGAAAGGACCTTCGAAGAGAAACTACTCGGCTGACCCCGCGGGGTAGCGTTGCCCTCGCGAGCTGGATCTACACTCTTGGATAGCATCATTTGTTTCAGCTGTATAAAATCTTCCCTCATCTCTGCGAACGTGTCCTCGACCTCCGCCTGTACCTCTGCCCAAACCTCTGCTCGTACCTCTGCCTGTATATTCTTGGATAGCTTCGATTCCTTCTCCTTCCAAGAGCGGGCCTTCTTCCTTGGTGGAGCCGGATCTTCGAAGCCGACCTTCCACAACACGGTGACTCCCACGGTCCGCGTCCATCTGGGATGCTCCTTATTTCCTAGAGCTCGGGTGAGGATGTCGTTCTCTCTTTGCGGGGTAAACAATCCCTGCATTGCCTCCTTCTCGGCAGAGATCTGTTACATTTAAAGCTACATTGTGAGACAAATACATATATACACTTGTGCACACACAGTTTACGAGATTAGCCAACTTGCCATTCGCTGCACGCCCTCGGCGTCCATAGGGTTTGGGAACTCCACAGACCCTGTGGACGACACGGACCCTCTCCCCCGCCACCACCGCTTACACCTCGCATCACGGATCTCGGAGAGCGGCAACTCAGAGTCGACGAGAGAATTTTTCTTGTCTTCCTTCCTCCACTGCTCCTCCTTCCCCGCATAGTCCTGGGATCCGAGCTGGTGCGGGTGGTCGTTCCTCTTCTGGATCGCCTTGTTCTTCTCGCTAAGGGCCTTAAACTCGTTGGTCCCCTTCTGCTGGGTGAATTCCTCCCATATCTCCTCTGATATGAAGGGGTACTTCTCTCAAGGAGATTTCCTTGCAGCGAGGAAGGTATTGACGAGCCAGCTCTTGAAGGTTTTCCATGGTCCGTTCATGTCCTTCAAGCAGGCCGTCTTAGGTCCATCATCGGGGATGTTCCACTCAGCCTATTTTCAAACAATGCATATAAGCAGGAGTTAGTTAAACTTTAGGATAAGCCAAGAGAAGGTGATTACGAAAGAGTTTAGGGATTTTGATTAATTTTACTTTCACTTCCGCCCACAACCTATCCCTCTCGTCCGCCGTCACCTCCTTCCAGCTCTGGATGGTGATCTTCACCCTTTCTTTTGCCAACAGCCCAACGTAGGCAGCGTACTTCCCAGCGTTCTTTCTGATCGGCCTCCCAAACTGGTTGAACTCACAAGAAAGGTCGGTGCGTTTCGCCAAACAGCCCAATGTTGTCACACCTCACGCCGTCCTCTTGCGTGGGAATGAAGCAGCATCAGTTACGTTGCCCCTCATCGAACCACTGCTAATAGTCGAGGAAGACATGTACACCGACATAGCTTTCCCTAAAATTCCATCAATAAACCATCAAAAATTGAATGGAAAGAGAAAGCAAGAAAACATGCCATCTAAGGAACAACAGCACAAAATGACACATTGAATGGAAAGAGAAAGAAAAAACATAGAAGGATATGCAATTGTTGAAGATAAAGAATTCTGGAATCAGCAATTTTTTCTAACGGTAAACACTTGAACTACCGATAGAAGATATGATTTCTTCTAACAGTAAACATATGCACTCCGATAGAAGAACATATTTCTTCTAACGGTTAATACATGAACTACTGTTAGAAGACTGCTACAACACATATAACTACTGTATATGGCAGTTCGATACAAATGATCACACATATTTTGAATAGATAATTTCAAATCTCAAAATAGGTTCATGGCATCACTGAAACATATTATGTAAACCCTAGTTTAAATCCTATTCTCAACAGTGCTTGCGGAGTTTATTAAAACCTACACAATAGCGAAACCTAGTTTAAGTCCAAAACAAGAACGGGGAAAAATAGCAAACCCTAGTGTAAAAAAATGCAAAGATCAAATAAGGAAGATGCTGGAAAAAGAACTACGCACTAGGGATAGGGCTGGGGTACTTTACGGTGAACAGTTGTGGCCGGCGGTAGTGTAGAGCGGAGTGGCAGCCGGCGATGGAGCAAAAGAGTGCCTGGCAGTGGTGGCGAACCATAATCCAGGCGGCGATGGTGGCCCGATAGTGAGGAAGTGATCACCGGTGAGGGTAGGTCTTTTCGCGCTCAAGGAGACACAGAGAGGGAGTTGAACGGTTCGATGGAGGGAAATTCCCGGGCGAGTTTATTAAATTAGTGAGAATCTTTTCTAACGGTAGGACCAAAAACTGCCATTAGACCATGTGATTTTCTCTAACGATAAAACCAAAAAATATCATCAGACCATCTTTGCATTTTTTCTAACGGTAATACCAAAACATACCATCAGACCATGTGTGCACTTTTTCTAACGGTAAGACCAAAAAATGCCGTCAGAGCATGTGTAGCACTTTTTCTAACGGTAAGACTAAAAACTACCATCAGACCATGTGTTTTGTTTTAACGGCAGAATGGAAATTACCATTAGAAAAGCACAATTTCTTTGGGCCTTCATTTATGCAGTTGGGCAGGTCACTGGAAAATGATTTTTTAGGCCTGTTGAAGTAGCAAAAGACTGCAGATGGCATTTTGACAAGAAAATTTCTTTAGAAGAAATTCTTAGGATTATAAGTGTACTGTAATATTAGAACTCTTGCTGTGAACTTATCATTAAGTTGTAAACAAAAATACACACATATACAACAAAAATGGATAGCCTGATGTATTAATGATAAGTTCCTCACCTTGATGCACAACTTGTGGGCTGTTTGCCTGGCATTTTTTCTTCAATTACAAAATAGTCAAGAATGGTTGTCAACCCATAATCCTTCTTCGTGATCATCTCGTAGGTAAGTTGTTTCGTCGATATCTTCGGTAGGGACAGATTGAATGTCCTCTAAAAACAGAGGTATTTCGTCGAACTGGTTATACTCTTCTTCGTTGACAGCATCTTCGACCCTAAAAATATGTCTCTTGCTGTGAAAGACAACGTGCAACTTTGGAATGGATGGGTTAATGATGTAGAATACCTGTGTGGCTTGCTTAGCAAGTATGAATGGATCGTCTTGGAGTGCGACTCTATCGAGATCGATGAGAGTAAACCCATAATTGTCAACTTTAACGCCTCAAGGGATTTCGACCCATTGGCATCGAAACAAAGGAATCTTAAATAATCCATAATCGAGCTCCCATATTTCGTCAATAACACTGTAATATGAGTTCAGCGCCCTTACTACCCTTGCATCCTCCGAAATAGAAACAGTGTCACTCCACTACATTGCGTACTACTCTTCTCGTCCTTACTTCTTGTGTAAAATAAATACCCGTTGGTGTCATACCCCAGCCAAGTCCCTACAGTAAATCTTGGGCTTTTAGCCAACCATGTCATAGTTTCACTTATGGAGGCCTGGCAGCTCACATGACTCTTTTTTGGATCCACCCAGCAAATTTCCTGTTATGTTCTCTGGTGACCCAAATCTCTAGTTTGAAGGATTCCGTGACTGTAACATTGCCTTGTGCTCGTGTATGTATGGCTCGACCTCCGTCGTGTGTTGGAAGACCCAAAAATGTGCTTTCGCATACATATCACTAGTGGGGACAACAACTTTGAATCCAATCGTTCTGATGCCCTGAAGCTTGCCCTCGTGTCGAGACTTAGGAACACCAATTGGGTCAACCCCGGCCATATAATTTTTGCAAAATTCAATCACCTCCTCGGCGGCATAACCTTCGATGATACTCCCCTCGGGCCGATAACGAGTCCTTACGTATCCTTTCAAGACACCCATAAATCTCTCAAATGGATACATATAGCGCAGGAACATGGTTCCACAAAACTTAATTTCTCTGATAAGGTGAACAATCAGATGGACCATAACATCAAAAAAAGATGGAGGGAAATACATCTCGAGCTGACAAAGAGTTGTAACCACGTCGCGTTGCAAAGTGTCCAGTCCATCCGGATCAATTACTTGCGAGGACACAGTTGCATGGGCCAAATATTCATATCAGAAAAATCTTCTGATTAAGTTCCACAAATGGAGCTAATTAATTAACTTATAGTAGGAGTGCACTTACCTTGCAAGATATTATGTTGAAGAAGTAACATAGTTTTGTGATTGTATCTCTGACTTTAACAGGAGAATACCTCTGATAGCAATGGGACGCATTTGTAACATCAACACATGACAGTCGTGGGACTTCATACCAACCAGTTTCAAGTCCTTCATGGTCACAAGTTTTTTCAAGTTCGCAGAGTACCGACATGGAACTTTAACACTGTGTAGGCACTGATAGAGTTCTGTTTTCTCACTTTTGGACAAAGTATAGTAGGCCGGGGGAGGTATGTATGCTTTCCCTTCTCCAACGGTGCAAACTCAGTCCTTATCCCCATTTCTAGCATGTCACGCCGAACTTTTACACCATCCTTTGTCTTTCCTGGAATGTTCAACAACAAACCAATCAAACTATCGTAGACATTTTTCTCTACATGCATGACGTTAATACAATGTCGAACTTGTAAGTGCTCCCAGTATAGTAGATCCCAAAGAATCGATCTCTTCTTCCACATATTTTTTTCTCGAGGTTTACAACACTTACTGAACTCAGTTTTGATGTCCTTCATGCACGAGTAAATATCTTTACCAGTCAGAAACACTGGGGCTGATCCTTTCTCAGGCTTCCCGTTAAATGATTTCCTCTTCTTATGGTAGGCATGATGCACCGGAAGAAACCCGCGGTGACCCATGTACACTGTCTTCCGGCAGTTTCTCAACCACATACTCTCAGTTTCATCTAGACAAATAGGACAAACCTTGACTCCTTTCGTACTATACCCCGACAAATTTCTGTAGGCCGGGAAATCATTTGTGGTGCAAAATATCATGGCCCGCAAGATGAAATTCTCTTGCTTGTATGCATCCCACACATGCACCCCTTTGCTCCACAATTTCTGTAAGTCCTCGATTAAAGGCACTAGAAACACATCAATATCATTTCCAGGTTGTTTGGGTCTTCAGATTAGTAACGACATCATGATGCACTTGCTCTTCATGCATAACCAAGGAGGAAGATTGTAGATACATAAAAGAACCGGCCAAGTGCTATGCCGACTGCTCATATTTCCGTGTGGGTTCATACCATCTGTACTCAGCCCGAACCTTATATTCCTAACTTTGCCGCTGAACTCATCAAATGTTCTGCTGTTGTTTCTCCGTTGAATAGAATCAGCTAGGTGTCTCAATTTTTCGTCTTGTTTTCGGCCTTTAGCATGCCAACGCAAGTACTTCGCGACTTTCGGATTTGCAAACAGCTGTTTCAATCTAGAGATCACAGGCAAGTACCACACAGTTTTGGCTGGAGGTCCTTTCTTTATCTCATCACGTTCACTGTCAATCTGGTCCCTACGCATATACCTCGATGCGCCGCATCTTGAACAAACATGCAAATCCGAGTGCTCGTTACGGTACAACACATAATCATTTAGGCCTACGTGTATTCTTTTGATTTCCATTCCCAATGGAAACAACAGTTTTTTGGCTTGGTAAGTAGATCTTGGCAACTCATTTGCCTCTGGAAGCATGTCCGCTAAGAGATCTAATAGTGAAACTCTTATCACTCCAACTGTTGCCTGCCTTCAAGTTATATAATCTCAGCATAGAAGACAGCTTTGTAAATTTTGCACATCTAGAGAACAGAGGCTTCTCAGAGTCAGCAATTAGTTTCTCAAATTCACCAAAGTCGTTTTCGCTGTAATCATCTTGTACATCACGTAACATCTCATCTAGATTGTCATCATCTACATGCACATCGAAATGAACATTATCAAAATTTGGATGATCATTGATATTACTGCAATCCACATCTGGTTCCTACTGATTGGTAGCGGTGCTTGTTTCCTCAAGATCTTCGCCATACCATATCCAATGGGTATATCGTGTGTTAAAACCATGACAAATCAAATGGCTCTTAATCTGATCAGAGTTGCTAAACCTCTTTAAGTTCATACAATCTGTACAAGGACAAAACATATCTTTCTCCCCCTTCCTCGCCTTTTGTTGCTCAAAAAATTTAATAAACTCATTCACACCATCCAAATATTCAAGAGTAGTACGTTTTATTCCATACATCCAATATTTCCGGTCCATCTACAATTAACAAAATTGACTGTCGTGGTATTAAGAATACCCTGGCAGGTTTTGAAGACGATCCTAGCGGAGATTACGCAGCGCGGGTTGACCGGGCGACCGGTCCTCCCCCGCCGGACAAACACAAGAAAAGACACGAGGATTTATACAGGTTCGGGTCCCAGTGGGGGCCCTAGTCCTGTCGACGCGCTCCCGACCGGAGTCGGCTGGGGAGGCTCTCTCCGGGGGAGAGGCTTCCGGAGCACGTCTGTGAGATTAGCTATTCCAAATAATAATGAACTGATCCTTTACAACAGAGGGGTACAAGGGCTATTTATAGCCCCAAAAAGAAGCAAAAAACCTAAACTACCCCGGAAGCCACCGTCGGATTGAGGGGTAGGACCGTCCATCTCCCGGTCAAACGTCTTGGATGCTTGACAGGTGGTCGCTGATTCCCGAGGCGTCCCTTGCGTGACCTGCACGTGATAAACAAACAGGGGTTTTACCTTTTAGGAGGGCGATGACGTCCGGGACCCCTTCCGGAGAGCAGGGTCCCGGGGACCCAAAAGGCGGCGCCCGGGGCAGGCACCGGAGGCCACTGTCCCCGGGCCAATGGCGGCGCCCGAGACATGCCTGGGGGGCACGGTCCCGGGGGCCAAATGGCGGCGCCCGGGACATGCCCGGGGGGCACGGTCCCGGGGGCCAAATGGCGGCGCCCGGGGCAGGCACCGGAGGCCACTGTCGCCGGGCAAATGGCGGCGCCCGGGGCAGGCACCGGAGGCCACTGTCCCCGGGCGAATGGCGGCGCCCGGGACATGCCCGGGAGGCACGGTCCCGGGGGCCAGATGGCGGCGCCCGGGACATGCCCGGGGGGCACGGTCCCGGGGGCCAAATGGCGGCGCCCGGGACATGCCCCGGGGGCACGGTCCCGGGGGCCAAATGGCGGCGCCCGGGGCAGGCACCGGAGGCCACTGTCCCCGGGCGAATGGCGGCGCCCGGGGCAGGCACCGGAGGCCACTGTCCCCGGGGGGCACGGTCCCGGGGGCCAGATGGCGGCGCCCGGGACATGCCCGGGGGGCACGGTCCCGGGGGCCAGATGGCGGCGCCCGGGACATGCCCGGAGGCCACTGTCCTCGGGCGAATGGCGGCGCCCGGGACATGCCCCGGAGGTACGGTCCCGGGAGCCTAAAAGGCCGCGCCCGGGGCAGGCGCCGGAGGCCACTGTCCCCGGGCAATCGTGAACTTACCTGGACTTGACCGCGTGGAGATTTCCC
This sequence comes from Pharus latifolius, assembly GCA_019359835.1. Taxonomy (NCBI): domain Eukaryota; kingdom Viridiplantae; phylum Streptophyta; class Magnoliopsida; order Poales; family Poaceae; genus Pharus; species Pharus latifolius. The sequence continues at coordinate 53,538,213 of CM033321.1, forward strand.
CCAACAGCAGCCCCCCATGCCCTCCGGGGACGAAGCTTGAGCCCCCGAAGGGAATGGTTACTGTACCGGGAAAATCTCCGGACGAAAATCACCGGAGCCCCGGCGACGCTTTGGTTTCTGTGCCGGGCGCTTTATGGCCGCGCCGTTCTCGCAATAAATGCACGCGCGGTTCGAAACGGCGTCTCGATTTACGCGCCTGTCCCTTCGTTTCCCGCGCACGGTTTGAATCAGTGGTCCAGATTGCCCCGAGGGGGCCACGTGGCGCGCATCTAGATCACGGCCAGCCTCTATAAATAGGGCCTTAGGGGGCCCCGGGAGCTCATTCCAAATCTTCAACTCCAGCTTCAGCTCTCCCGGTAGCGCTCTTCCGGTAGCTTCTCTGGTAGCCTTTTCCGGTAGCGAGCGTCCGGGAGTTGTTGACTTAGCCACCTGAAAACTTAGCCACCCAAAAAAGAAAGAACTGACCTAATGGAGCCCAAAGGTCGAGCGAAGACCACGGAGGTGCCCCCGGAGGAAATCCCCGTGGATTTCCTCTGGGCCTCCGAGTTCTCGGCCTCGGACGCGGAGTCCCTAGTCAAGAAGGGCGTCGTTGAAGAGGGGGACATCCGGGTCCCCCTAAAGAAGGACGGAGCCCCCCGCCCCAGGCCCGGAGAGGTCGTGGCCTTCGAGGCCTTCCTCGAGGCGGGGCTCCGGCTCCCGGTGCATCCGATGCTCCGGGAGTTTCTCAAAGAGTACGGGGTGGCTCTCAACCACCTCACCCCGAACGCGCTCGTCCGTATGGGCCTTTTTATATGGCTCTACGAGACAGCGACCGGGCGGGAGCCCACCCTCCGCGCCTTCCGGTACTTCTACGAGCCGGCAGCGCGGAGCTCCCACCTGGTGAAGGGAGGACCGAAGTCCCCCTTCGGCTCGGTGATGGTCCAGATGCTGCCCTCCCGGGTGGCGGACTACCCGGCGGCGGCCTCCCGGGACCACTGGGGGGACTGGCTCCGGAGGTGGTTCTACCTCCGGGTCCGGGACGAGGCGGTGGTCTACACCCCGGAGCCTCTCACCTACAGCCGGTCATCCGCACCGAAGCCGCCGGTGTGGACGGACGAGGAGTTCGAGCTCCTCGGGAAGGTGGTGCTGGCGAAGAAGGCCCGCTCGATGCGGGACGCCGCGGAGGAGCTGGCGCTCCTGCGGCTTTCCCCCTTCTCGCGCGGGGGAAGGGGGATCGGCATGGGCCCGGAGCAGCGGCCTCCGGTCAAGCCGGTGACGCGGCGTAAGTCCCCTGCATTTTTGTACTTGCAGTTTTTTATGAGAAATGGACTAACTTTTTACCTCTTGCAGTGCGCCCGTACCCGGCGGCGAGGGACAAGGCGGAGCACCTCCTGGGAAGGTACTTCGCCGACGAACACGAGCGCATCGTGCTCCTCGTGGGGGAGGGGCCTCCCCGGAACCTGGTGGCCGAGGCCTACGGGCTCAGGCTTCCGGAGAGGAAGCCCCTTCCCACCCCCGGGTCTCATAAGCGGGGGAAGGATGCGGCCGGGGGCTCGGAGCCCAAGAGGCCCCGGGTCCAAAAGACCCCCGCCCCGACGACGACGCCGGCGACAACGCCGGTGAGAGCCCGGGACGCGGCTCCCGGAGCCGAACATGCCCGGGGGGCGCCCCGGGCAGAGGCGACGCCTCCGCCCCCGCAGGCCCCCGTCGAGGCCCGGGGGAAGGAGGTTGTTGTTGATGGGGCGGGGTCCGATTCGGCGGACTACACCCCATCGCCAATTCGCGTGACGCTCCTCTCGCCTCTCCCGGCGGCATTGGCGCCAGAGAGGCTAGAGGTGAGGTTTTCGGAGGTGGCGCCTCCGTGCCTCTGGCCGGTTGATGAGGAGGGGGGGAGCCCCTCAGTCATCGAGGTCCCCCCGGAGCAGGAGGCTCCGAGGGCCCTCCGGCCTGGGGCGGGGAAAGGCCCGATGATTCCCCCTCGGGCGGAGAACCCCGCCCGATCTTCGTCTTCGTCTTCGGAGGAAACTTCGCCGACAAAGACGCCGGCGACGCCGGCCGTGCTCCCGGATTCCGAGGTCCGGGGGCCCTCTCCCGGCCGCGACAGGAGGGCCGGGCAAGATGCCTCCCTGCTTCCCGCGGGGGAGGTGGCCCGCTACGCGGAGGGCCTGCACAACCGGAAGGTGCAGGCCTTCGTAGCAGGAGGAACGCTCCACGAGCGTTTTGAGGGGCTCGAGTCCCTCGGAGCCCAGGTAACCCGAGCTCTCAACACCTCGGCTTTTTTCCTGCACTTGAGAATTTTCTAACTCTTTATGTATTTTGTAGGTAGCGACTGTTACCTGGGGCCTTGAGCAGCGGGTCACCCGGCTGCTCAAGGAGGCGGAGAGCCGGGCCGCGGCCTGCGTGGAGCAGCGGGAGGCGGCCCTCCGGGAGCGGGACGAAGCTCTTGATGAGCTGTCCCGGGCCCGGGCGCAGGTGCACCTTTCGGAGGGCGCCTACATCCGCCTCCGAGAGGAGGCCAAGGTGCGGGAGAAGACGCTCCGGGAGCTCGAGAGCTCCAGCGTCCGGGCGCTGTCGGACGCGGGCCGCTCCGTCCGCTCGACCTTGGAAAGCCTTGGCGTTAGCCTTGGCTCCGGGAGCGGCCACGAGGTGCCCCCGGCGACCCTCGCGGAGGCTGTGCGTTTTCTTAACGCACAAGTCTCCGCGATCCCGGAGGCTGCGGACGTCCGGGCACGGGGCCGGGCGATCCCCGTCATCGCGGCCGCCGCGGGGCTCGTTGACTACCGTGGGGTCGGCGCCCGGGCGATCGGGGGGCGCATCCCCCGAAGCTTCCCGGAGGCCTTCGAGCCAACGCGCCGGGAGGTGGAGCTGCTGGCGGAGGGGTTCTACGACCGGATCATCCGGACGAGGTTCCCGACACCGGCGCCTCCGGCCGCGGATGCCCCTGCCCCGGCCACGGAGGAAGCTCCCCGGGGGGAGGACCCCAATGCTAAAGTATGAGCCTCCCCCGGGTCTTTAGCTAGGACTTCTTTTTATTTTGTTAGACATTTTGATTCCGGTAGCTTCTTAGGAGAAGCCCCGGGCACTTGTACAAAAACATTTTGCAATGAAATATATTTGAAATTTTTCTAAGTCTTTGCAATGAAATGTTACCAGGGTTCCCGGGGGGTTACTCCCGGGCAACGGTCCGGGAGGGGCTCTCCGGGGGACGCCCAAGCGGCTTTGATTTTGCTGAGCCTTGTCTCCGGGGAGCGCGACGGGGGTACTGCCCGGGAGCCTGTCCGGTTGAGGTGGCGCCCGGAGTGGCACTTGGATAATTTTGACAACAGCCGTGCCGAATTAACTCCCCCACGCCCGAAGGCCCAGATGATACCTCCCCTCCGGATACTTCCGCCAGCTGGGTACGAGTTTTGGCCCGAAGACGTACTTCGGGACTCTCAGCGTCGCGTCCGGGCGCTGTACCGGGACTTGGCCCGGGAGCTGAGGGAGCCCCTCCGGGAGCTTTAGGCGTTGGGGCCTTAGGCTCGTAGAAAATCCCCCGGGTTAGGACCCGGGTTGTATCATTTCCGAAACCCACCGGAGGGGGAAGATGTCCTCCGGGTTTGTTGATCAATAAAGCGCATTGTTTCCTTTTATTGCGCCTGTTTATTTTCTTCTTCTTGGATGGTCTGGACGACTCATCTTAACAAGGATGAGCTAGGTTTCTTCGTGGGTGACGCGGGAGCCCCCTGTCCCCCCCGCCCACAGCGGGCGGGAGAAGGCCTCCGCGTGCTGTGGGGGTAACAGGGTCCCCGGGGGGAGCATAACCTGTAGAAATATTTTCTAAGTTAGAAAATTGTAAAAAACAGGATTTCCGAGGGAGGGACCTTCCGGGGTGCCCGGGGGCATCGGGAGAGGTTCATCCGGCCGCCGGGAGAGCGGGGAACCGGGAACAAGGCGCGGAAGGGGCTCATGAAAAGCCAATAAGACCTCCGGAGGGGAGCTTCCCGGGAGACTTCGTCCGGTCGCCGTGAGAACGGGGAGCCGGGAATAAGGTCTTCGAGAGATAATCATCCGGTCGCCGTGAGAACGGGGAGCCGGGAATAACGTCGACTCCCGGAGGAGGGAGATAGATCCAATCAAGCCGCAAGGGGCTGATCTTCCGGTCGCCGTGAGAACGGGGAGCCGGGAATAATGTCGACTCCCGGAGGAGGAAGAAAATCCAGAAAGCCATTAGACGTCCCGCTGAGGAGAGCGTCTACTCCCGGAGGAGGAAGTGCCCGGAGATGGGTCTTGAGTGTTTGGGTAGGGGACTAATCTCCCAAAGTGACTCGTTACCGCGGCCGCTGGGGACCGGGTTGCCGCTTACACCCTCAGTCCACGAGGGCTGTTCGTAAGCCGCCCTACGGGAGTGCAGGCTCCGCTGTAGGGACTTGTTGGGGCTGGCCCACTTCCTCGCGGGGAGGGCATCCTCACAAGGAGGGCTTCCTCGCGGGGAGGGCATCGCCGCTAGGGGCGGTAACGAAAAAGACCTGCAATGAGACAGTTGAAGAACAAAGGCTATGCATTGATTAACAAAATATACAAAGCCCCCCCTGCGAAACCGCGAAGGAGGGGGCAAAAAGGAAGCTACAGTGTCCCTCCTCCCCCTCCGGCGTGATCGCTCCGGGGGAGGAGACAGGCCCGTAAGGCTAGACGTAGAACTTGCGAAGTAAACGCAAGTTCCAGGTGTGCTTCAGCTCCTGCTCTTGAAGGTTGGAGAGCTTGTAGGCCCCCGAGCCTAGGACAGCAGAGATCCTGTAGGGGCCCTCCCACTTGGGGGAGAGCTTACCCTGGGCTTGGGGGTCTGTGACGCGCTTGAGGACAAGGTCCCCAAGGCGGAAAGCTCTCTCGCGCACGCGCTGGTTGTATGCGCGCGACATCTCGCGCTCGTAGATGGCGTGGCGGAGGAGCGCTCGGTCGCGTTCCTCCTCCACGAGGTCGATTTCCAGCCGCCGGTTGTCTTCGTTGGCCCGGTAGGCTGCGGTCGTGGCTCCGTTCAAGAGCTCGACCCGCAGCGACCGGAAGCCGATCTCCGGGGGGAGGACTGCCTCCGCCCCGTAGACCAGGGAGAAGGGAGCACGCCCTGTAGCCCGGGACGGGGTCGTGCGCATTGAGCAGAGGATGCTAGGGAGCTCCTTCGCCCACGCGCCCCGCTTGGAAGCGGTTTGCTCGAGTCTCCGGCGTAACCCCTGTAAGATTACGCCGTTGACTCTCTCGACGGCCCCGTTGCTTTGAGGATGGGCCACTGAGGCGAAGTGAATGACGATCCCCAGGCCTTCGCAGAATTCCCGGAAATAAGCCGAGTCGAATTGGGTCCCATTGTCCACGGTGATTTCCCGGGGGACACCAAAACGACAAACGACGTTTTTCCAGAAAAACCGCTGAACGACCCGGGAGGTGATGCTAGCCAAGGGCTCCGCCTCAACCCACTTTGTGAAGTAGTCGACCGCGACTACCACATACTTGTATCCTCCGGGCGCTGGGGGGAAGGGCCCTAAGAGGTCCATCCCCCAGCGCACGAAGGGCCAAGTGATGGGGATAGTTTGCAGCGCCACCGGGGGGAGATTCGAGCCCTTGGCCATCTTCTGGCATGCTTCGCACGCGGAGACAAGGTCTCGCGCGTCGCGCATGATCGTAGGCCAGTAGAAGCCCTGCCGAAGGGCCTTGGCGGCGATGGCACGCGGGGCTAGGTGAGAACCACAGCTCCCCGCGTGAATGTCTTCCAAGAGTTGAAGTCCCTCCGACCGAGGGAGGCAGCGCAGGAGGGCTGAAGCCCCCCGCTTGTAGAGCCTTCCCTCCAGCAGGAGATATGCCTGGGCTTTGGCCTGGAGGCGCTTAGCCTCGGTCTCGTCGGGAGGGTCCCCCTCCCCCTTGATGAAGGAGATGAGGGGATCCATCCAAGATGAAGGCCGGACGATCTCGGCGACCTCCGGGACTGGAGGCCCGGGGCCTGCATCCGGGGAGGCCACCGAGGGCTTCATGATGATTTCCAAGAAGGCCCCCTTGGGGAGCGTTTCCCGGGCGCTTGCGGCCCGTGCCAAGGCATCGGCCTGGTCGTTCTCCCTCCTCGGGAAATGCCGGGCCTCAAGGCCGTCGAAGTGTTTCTCCATCTTCCGTACTTCCTGCAAGTAAAGACTTAAATTTGCGTCATGGCACAGGTATGACTTGTCCATTTGGCAGGCAACGAGCTGAGAGTCTCCCTTCACTAGTAGGCGCCGGATCCCCAGGGAGCGCGCGAGGCGCATCCCGAGGAGCAGAGCCTCGTATTCGGCGACGTTGTTGGTTGCGGGGAACTCGAGCCGCGCGGCGTACTCGAGCTCCTTCCCCTCGGGGCTCCGGAGGACTACCCTCGCACCAGCCCCAGCGAGACACAGCGACCCATCAAACAGCAGGGTCCAATGGTCACTGCGTAGGGGCGGCACAGGGAGATCTTCGTCCCCGGACCCAGAGGCGGGAGTCCACTCTGCGACGAAGTCGGCGAGGACCTGCGACTTGATTGCGGAGCGGCCGGTAAGGGACAGGGAGAAGGGGGCGAGCTCGGCCCCCCACTTCCCAATCCGGCCAGTGGCTTCTTTATTCCGCAGTACCTCCCCCAGGGGGAGGGACGACGGGACGGTGATGGGGTGCCCCAGGAAGTAGTGCCGGAGCTTCCGGGACGCCATGAGGAGAGCGTAGCAGATCTTCTCCATCTCCGTGTACCGAGTCTTGGCCCCTTGGAGGGCTTCACTGACGTAGTACACGGGACGTTGCTGCCCCCCTTGCTCCTTCACCAAAACCGCGCTGACGGCGACGGGGGTCGCGGCGAGGTAGAGGAGCAAGGGCTCTTCCGGAGACGGACTCACGAGCATTGGAGGGCTCGAGAGGTACTTCTTGAGGTCATTGAAGGCTTCCTGGGCCTCGGGGGTCTAGCGGAACCCCTCGAGCCCTCGGAGGATCTTGAAGAACTGGAGGCCCCGCTCCCCCGAACGGGAGACGAAGCGACTGAGCGCGGCCAGGCGGCCGGAGAGCCGCTGGACATCTTTGACGGAGCGCGGTGGGGGCATGTCTAGGAAGGCCCGGATCTTCTCGGGGTTTGCCTCAATGCCCCGCTGGGACACAAGGAAACCCAGGAGCTTCCCCCTGCGCACCCCGAAGGTGCACTTCTCCGGGTTGAGCTTGAGCCCGAACGCGCGGAGGTTACGGAAGGTCTCTGCAAGCTCGTCGATGTGGGAGGCTGCACGGGGACTCTTGACGACCGCGTCGTCTACGTAGACTTCGACGTTGCGGCCGACTTGATCTTTGAAGACCAGCGTCATCAGGCGCTGGAATGTGGCTCCCGCATTCTTGAGCCCGAAGGGCATGTGGCGGTAGCAGAAGGTTCCGAGGGGAGTTATGAAACTCGTCTTTTCCTCATCCCCCTCCGCCATCCGGACTTGATGGTATCCCGAGTAGGCGTCTAGGAAGCTCATCAGCTCGCACCCCGCGGTGGAGTCAACGAGCTGGTCGATCCGCGGGAGCGGGAAGTTGTCTTTGGGGCAAGCGCGGTTAAGGTCGGTGAAGTCCACGCACATGCGCCATTTGCCACTTGATTTCTTGACGAGGACGGGGTTTGCAAGCCACTCAGGGTGCAATACTTCCCGGATGAACCCCGCCTCTTGGAGCTGGGCTATCTCCGTCTTGATGGCTTTTTGACGTTCGAGGGAGAGCTTCCTCAACTTCTGCTTGATAGGGGGGTGACCGGGGGTTACCGCGAGCTTGTGTTCAATAACCTCCCGGGCGACGCCCCGCATGTCCGAAGGCTTCCACGCAAAAACATCGGAGTTTTCGCGCAGAAAGGCTGCAAGTTGCGCTGCATAGTCTTGGGGGAGCTCTGCCCCGATTTGGACAGTTTTGTCCCAGCTGCCCGGGGACAGCGGGACCTTCCGGAGGCCCCCTTCCGGACGCGGCTTGAGGAGGGGCCTCCCAGGGGATGGCGCAGTGACATCTACGTCCGGGGGGGGGGGGGGGAGCCTCCCCCCCGGGGGTCTTGATCAGGTTGACGCTTCCTATTGTGGCAGCAGCTCACTCGTATAGAGCACGGGCCATGTCTTGATCCCCCCGGACGTTGATCATGCCATGCGGCCCGGGGATCTTGATGCACAGGTAGTTTTGGTGGGTGGCAGCCCCCAGCCGATTGATCGTAGTCCTCCCCATAATCACATTGTAGGAGGAGGGGAGGTCCACTACGTCGAAGCGGACTAGCTCGGTCCGGTAGTTCTCCGGGGTGCCGAAGGTGATCGGGAGATCTACCTTGCCCACGGGGTGGATCGCCTTCCCCGGGACAAACCCTTGCAGAGGCCCTGCCGCTGGTTGCAGGAGCTTCTCATCCACCTGCATTTCCTTGAAGGTTTTGAGGAACAGGACGTCGGCGGAGCTTCCGCCGTCCACGAGGATGCGGGCCAAGTGGCAGTTGTAGATTGTCGCGGAGACAATGAGCGCGTCGTCGTGGGGGAAACGAACCCCTCGCGCGTCTTCCGCCGTAAAGGTGAGGGGGACGTCCGACCACTTGGGCGGCACGGACGTGTGTAGCACCCCCACTACCTTAACTTCTCGCGCGTACTCCTTGCGCTGGCGCTTGGAATCCCGCCCGGAGGCGGACCCCCCTACGATGACGTTGATGCGGCGCTGAGAAGTTTGAAAGGGGAGAGCATCTGAAGGCTCCCCCTCCTGCACCTGCTGCCCCCCCGCGGGAGCGGGAAGGGCCGGAACAGCTGGCCGAGGGGGCAAGGAGGCCGGAGTCCCCCCCCTGCCCGCGCTGGTCGAGGAACGCCGCGAAGTGCTGCAGCAGCTGGTGGCAATCTCGGGTGGTGTGGGTACTGGACCCGTGGAAGCTGCACCACGGTCCTTCCCGGCTTCTCCCCGCGGGGCCTTCGCGGCCGCGCGAAGACTGTCCTCCCCCATGGCCTCTCGGCTTGGGAAAGGGGCGGTTGCCCTTCGGGAGGTCGCGCGAGCCGCCTCCGCCCTCGAGGACAAAAGTGTCCCGAGGCCGTGGTTCGCTACGGCCCCCCTGCCTGGGGCGCCTGGGGGGATCCCGGGCCCCCCGCTCGGCGGGGGCAGGAGCCCCCTGGGTCTTCTTCCAGATGTCATCTTCCTCCGCGCGAGCGTACTTTTTGAGTACGTTAAAGAGCTCGTCGGCGGAAGAGGGGCAGCTTCGAGAGAGTCTTCGGTGGAGTTCCCCCGGGAGGATCCCGCTTTTGCAGGCTTCGATCACTGTGGAGTCTGGGACGTGGGCCACTTTGCTTTTTACTTGGGCAAAGCGCCTGAAGAAGCTTCTGATGGTCTCCCCGGTTTTCTGGCGCACTGTGTATAGCTGTGAAGAATCCAGGGGGCGTACGTAATTTCCCTGAAAGTTGGCGCAGAACTCCCGCTTCAGCTGCGAGAAAGACTTGATGGAGCCCGCATTCAGATTGTAAAACCAGGAGCGGGCGATTCCGGTGAGGTAGAGGGGGAAGACGTTGCATTGGACGCTCTCGTCCCCCCCCGCCGCGGAGATGGCTGTGGAGTAGATCTGCACGAACTCGTAAGGGTCCGCCTCGCCATTATAATGCTCGATGTGCGGGGGACGGTAGGACCGCGGCCATCGGATGCTGCGGAGTCTTCGACACAGGGGCTGGTTCGCCCCCTGCACTTCCCGGGGGGAGCCCCAGTCACTGTCATCTTTAACGGGGGACGCCCCCTCGTTATCCGAGTCAGGTAGCGGCCCAAGAGGGCCGCCAGAGTGGTGGTGACGACGCTTCTCTTCCGGGCCGGGACTGAATTCCCGGACGTCCGGGCTTCCCTCCGGGGAGGATGGTTCTTCGGCTGGTCTCTTCTCCCAACCGGTGCCAGAGCGAGGCTCCCTGCGACAACGACCGGGGGGAAGCTCTTCCCCGCGACTGGGAGAATGCATTCGCTCGACCTCCCCCCGGGGGAAGCGGACCTGCTTCGCCTGGGGAGGGAGCTCCTGCACTGTAGCAGCCGGCCCGGAAGCTACCGGGGCCTGCTGGGGGGAGCCCCCTGCGACGGCCCCCGGGACCGGAAAGTGGGGAGCCCCTGCACCATCCGGAACCGGGGAGGGGGCGCCCGGGGCGGCGTTTGGATCCGAAGAGGGGGCCCCCGCGGCAGCGACCGGGACCGGAAAGGGGGAAGCCCCTGTGACATCCGGAACCAGTGGGGGGTGAGCCCCCTCGGCGACGTCCGGGGTTGGGGAGCCAATGCGGGGGGAAATTCGCTGAGGCACGGGAGCTGCTCTGTCGACCGGCCCCGGTGCGGCAAACGCAACGCGGGGGGTGGGACTGGCTCCCGGCATAGGAATAACCCCCGGCATGAAATGACCCCCCAGCCCCGGAAGCGGGCCGGGACGGGGTACCCCCCTGGTGCCACGAAGGGCCCAGGCATGAAATAGCCTCCCGGCACCGGGACAGGCCCGGGTGCCGAGAAGTGTCCGGAAGTATATCCCGCGGGGGGAGGGAACCCCCCAGCGGGATCATACGGGGTAGACAGCCCCCCTGACGCCGGAGGGGCCGCTGGGTATCCCATAAACGGGGGCATGATCCCCGGATACGGGTGCGACGAAAATGTGGGGGCCGAGGGCCGCGCCAACACACTAAGGAGCTCGTCCATAGAGCGCTGGGCGCGGAGCTGGCCCTCCACGAGAGCCTCCAGCAGGGCATTCCGGGGAGCCAGGGGAGCCGTCGGGGGGAAACTCGTCCCGGCCGAGGTCCCCGCGGCCGCCGGGAGCGACCCGGAGGTGGAGGCACCTAGATTGAGAGGAAAGGTGGGAGGCGGTACCTGGGAATGGTCGCCTCCGGACGGAAGCGCCGGAACAGCAGCGTCCCGGACGGGTGGCGCTAGGTCACCGGGACCGGCGTCACCGGGAAGGGCGCGGGCCCTTGTTCTCGGAGGAGCCATGGAGATTCGTCACGGATCCCCACGGTCGGCGCCAACTGTCGTGGTATTAAGAATACCCCGGCAGGTTTTGAAGACGATCCTAGCGGAGATTACGCAGGGCGGGTTGACCGGGCGACCGGTCCTCCCCCGCCGGACAAACACAAGAAAAGACACGAGGATTTATACAGGTTCGGGTCCCAGTGGGGGCCCTAGTCCTGTCGACGCGCTCCCGACCGGAGTCGGCTGGGGAGGCTCTCTCCGGGGGAGAGGCTTCCGGAGCACGTCTGTGAGATTAGCTATTCCAAATAATAATGAACTGATCCTTTACAACAGAGGGGTACAAGGGCTATTTATAGCCCCAAAAAGAAGCAAAAAACCTAAACTACCCCGGAAGCCACCGTCGGATTGAGGGGTAGGACCGTCCATCTCCCGGTCAAACGTCTTGGATGCTTGACAGGTGGTCGCTGATTCCCGAGGCGTCCCTTGCGTGACCTGCACGTGATAAACAAACAGGGGTTTTACCTTTTAGGAGGGCGATGACGTCCGGGACCCCTTCCGGAGAGCAGGGTCCCGGGGACCCAAAAGGCGGCGCCCGGGGCAGGCACTGGAGGCCACTGTCCCCGGGCCAATGGCGGCGCCCGAGACATGCCCGGGGGGCACGGTCCCGGGGGCCAAATGGCGGCGCCCGGGACATGCCCGGGGGGCACGGTCCCGGGGGCCAAATGGCGGCGCCCGGGGCAGGCACCGGAGGCCACTATCCCCGGGCAAATGGCGGCGCCCGGGACATGCCCGGGGGGCACGGTCCCGGGGGCCAAATGGCGGCGCCCGGGACATGCCCGGGGGGCACGGTCCCGGGGGCCAAATGGCGGCGCCCGGGGCAGGCACCGGAGGCCACTGTCCCCGGGCGAATGGCGGCGCCCGGGACATGCCCGGGGGGCACGGTCCCGGGGGCCAGATGGCGGCGCCCGGGACATGCCCGGGGGGCACGGTCCCGGGGGCCAGATGGCGGCGCCCGGGACATGCCCGGGGGACACGGTCCCTGGGGCCAAATGGCGGCGCCCGGGACATGCCCGGGGGGCACGGTCCCGGGGGCCAAATGGCGGCGCCCGGGGCAGGCACCGGAGGCCACTCTCCCCGGGCAAATGGCGGCGCCCGGGGCAGGCACCGGAGGCCACTGTCCCCGGGCGAATGGCGGCGCCCGGGACATGCCCGGGGAGCACGGTCCCGGGGGCCAGATGGCGGCGCCCGGGACATGCCCGGGGGGCACGGTCCCGGGGACCAAATGGCGGCGCCCGGGACATGCCCGGGGGGCACGGTCCCGGGGGCCAGATGGCGGCGCCCGGGACATGCCCCGGAGGCACGGTCCCGGGAGCCTAAAAGGCGGCGCCCGGGGCAGGCGCCGGAGGCCACTGTCCCCGGGCAATCGTGAACTTACCTGGACTTGACCGCGTGGAGATTTCCCCCAACATTGACAAATTGCAAAACATAATGAGTCAGGCATGCATGAAACCTGACCAATTAAGCTATATATATGTACAGCCTCTTACATATGTGAAACCCTAGCTTGATGAAACACTAATTAACCTAACTACACAATACAAGCTAGTGAGCTCGTAAATCATGATGTATTTCCAACTAGCTAGCTAGCTCCCTAGCTTGGAGCTATAGGTGGCTTCCTAGATTGGAGCTACAACTAGCTTGTAATTAAGTAGAGAGAGAGAGATAGGTGATGACAAGTTTACATTAAAGAGAGGGGTCCAATTAACTTCCTTCCACCTTGCCCTGATCACTCCAGCAGTGTAGCTTGGAGCGTGGAACTCTCATCAGAAACAGAGGGAGAACAGAACATGGAATAGAACGAAACAACAACTCAGCAAGGGTCCAGTGGGGCTTTACTAATACTCGACAATTTCTAACGGTTCATTGAAATACTATCATTAGTATATGTTGCTTCTTCTAACAGTAAATATATATATTTACTGTTAAAAATGTTGAAACAAAAGCCAACTTGGTTCATGTTTGAAACAACAATACAAATACACACATATACACCAATTCACACATCCAAGTACATGTCTCAAATAGCAATACAAATACACCAATTCACACATTCATGTTTATTCTAACGGTAAATATGTATAATTACCATTAGAAAAAGTTATAATAACTGTAAAAATATATATTTACCGTTAGAAAAAGTCAGATACATGTCTTCCAAAAATCTGCAAAGCTGGTTCATATCTGAAACAACAATACAAATACACACATATACACCAAATACAAATACACAAATACACTAGTTCACACATTCAACTATATGTCTCAAACAGCAATACAAATACACAAATATACACCAAATACAAATGCAAAAATACACCAATTCACACATTCAAGTACATTATATGAAACAGCAATACAAATACACAAGTATACACCAATTCACACATTCGATGTATATTGTAAAAGTCACGTATGAAACAGCAGATCATGACGAGGACCCAGTGGCCCATACATTGTACATCAAAGAGAACTGTTGCAAGTTGCTATAATGTAACTACCAACTACAAGTTAGACCTGATACATCACAAATCCATTCATCTGAAATAGCAAATGTATGAACTTTAACCATAGGAGTTCAGTTCGGAGACGCCCGAGGAGCTGGAATTGGTGTTGCGTTACATTTGTATTGGTGATTTCCTCGGGTTCAAACTCAACTCATCAACGCAACTCAACTCAACTCAGAGTTGAGTTGAGTTGAGTTTGAGCCCGAGGAAATCACCAATACAAATATAAGATGCTTTCTATAGGTCCTGATTTGAGAAACACGCCGGGCTTGAGGATCTTCTCGACCGAGCTAACTAAGATCTCGCCCTTCATGTCCTTCCAGCTCTCGATGATGATCTTCACCTTTTCTTTCGCCAACAAGCCAATGTAGGTAGCGCACTACGACGAAGAACCGTGAACTACGTTGCCCCTCACGAACATTGTGCGAGGACCTGCACAAAATCAATAGGTATTCTAGAGCAAATTAAGATTGTTTACTGCTTCCTAAATGGCTCCCTGTCTGAAAAGAACTACCAAGTGAAGGTTAGGTTGTGATATGTCATAGTAACATCAATTTGAAACTGAGAGATCAAGATATTACATTTCTACTCTATTTCATAAGAAGAAATTACAATCCCAATATACATTATTTAATGAAGTTTTTACAAATATCTTGATCATTGAGCAAGCCAGTGTTTGTCTGAGCATTTGACTATGTATAAATTGGTCCAAGTCCTCCTCAAATCAACCAAAAGCTAGATCCATGATATATCTGAGCGAAGCCAGGCCAATTGTCTAATAATAAGATTTCACCATTACTTTGAAAAGAATTGATTTTTTTTTTCATTTGAATTTCAAAAAATTGAACATTCTCTGTCCTACAATGATATTATTTTTTTGTTTTAGTAAAAACAGGACCAAGACACCCTACATAATCATATTAAAAAGAAGACACATACAAATGAAACATACAGAAATTGCAGGATAATTACCATCATAGTATTAGAATAATCTAACAATGCTGAAATTTTACTTGCTTGGGTTGCAATGCTGAAATCTAGTCGAGAGAGTTGAAGCTACGATCGATCTTGGAGTTGATTCACTGACAAACTAGTGGCCGTCGATGGAGGTAGGTGCGACGGCTGTTGATGGAGGTGCAGCGGCCATCGATGGAGGTTTCGGCTTAGGGCTTGTTGCGCCCGAGGAGAAAAAGAAGTGGAACATTTCATCTGGAAGCAAAACTCCAGGGAACATATATTTGTAGAAGTCAAACGGTTCTAACGATTCCCAAAATACTATCATTAGTACAATGTATTTTCTTCTAACGGTAAATATATGAAGCATCATCAGAATAAATCATGCCATTTTTTCTAACGGTACACAAAATAGTACCGTTAGTACTTGTTTATTTCTTCTAACAGTTACGTATTCTATACCGTTAGAAAAAATCATCCCAATTTTTTCTAATGGTTGCTATGCGAGTTACCGTTAGAAAAAATACCTACAACATGCCTGTAGATACTGTGCAACATATACACTAACGTTTTCTTCTAAATCGTGAATAACTGTTAGAAGATAGGAGTTGGAGGACTGCATTTCTGTGCTAGTGCCGTCAGGTGGGATTAGAATCCATGTGAGATTTTAAAAAAATTTTGCAGGAATTATGGAGTGGCTTAGGGTGAAGATGGATGAACAAATGTTGAGTGAAAATGGTAAAACAGCATGCCCTTATATAGGGGAGAGTCGAAAAAAATTCTGTGATTTTTTGAATTTTTGCTATTTTTTACGATTTTTATGCCAAAAAAGAATTAAAAATTGATCCAACGGCTATTTTTAAAACGGTCATTTTTCCTGATGTTGACAGGTGGGACCCGCGGCGAGTAACTCCCCAACGGCTATTTTTACTTTCCCCTCACTTACAGGTGGGCCAGCGCAACGGGGACCCCACCTGTCATCCCTCTGGCTAAAAAACAAACCCGTGCACAACACTATGGCCTTCCTAATTTGATCCAACGGTCGTTTTTTACCTTTATTCAATGATAGGTGGGCTATAAATATTACCGGACCCACTAATCAATGAGTCGAGCTCATGTTCGTGTGCGTCATCGACGGCAGCAATGCTGGCGCACTCGCGTGTGGTGGGCCCCACTTTCCTTGAATCATGTGCGACGCGGTGTAATCTAACTTAGCCTCTGGTGTGTGGGGACGCAAATGGGGGACCCAACTATCAGCGACTTTTTTCGATTTACGCGCGGTGCGCGTGCGCACTTACACCGGCACGCTGATCGTTGGCGTGGGGCCCACGCGATAATCCTCTGCGATGTTTAAACCTGACACACAGTGACTGACATGTGGGTCTTTTTATTTTCTGGCCCCACCTGTCAGATTTAATTTTTTGCGGGTAGGATTGGCGGGTCTATTTCTTGGTGGGGCCCAAAAAACGCGTCCACTCGCGTCTTCTTCCCCTCCAATGCCGCTCTGCGCTTGCCGCGAGCTCGCCTTCCGGTTGCCTTCGCCCGTAGCACGCGCACGTCCCATCACGCTGAGCAAGCAGTGAGCATCCGACGGGCGCTGCCGCTACCGTCGCCTTTGGAGATCGCCTTAAACGTTTACTCAAAAGTTTGAGTAAATCGCATTCTAGATTCTTGAACTTAAATGGGTGTGTCATAAAAGATAATAAACTTAAAATTAAATTTGGCAGGTCTCTACAGTATTTGGTCTTTAAATTTGTTTTTGTAAAGTTAATTTTGCCACTTTGTCAGTTAATTGACGGAATCAAATATAAATTTTGCACTTCGCCTTGCATATTTTCAGTTCTGAATTTTATCATCCTTTTATACTAATCGCTATGTACTTAATCACAATAATCTACATTATTAGCCTATGTTAGTGTATTATGTCATTGAAAAATTGACATAATATGTTAGATTACACAATATTATGATAATAAATTTGTTTGAGGCATGTATTATGGACTTAGAAATGTTATAGCAAGATATCACATCATTTTTTATCAATATATATATATGTTTGTGTGTGTGTGCGCGTGTGTGAAATGATCAAACAAGTTTAGAGATCTATCCAGTTAAATTTTAATTCAAAAAACGTAGGTGGCCGCGTCATGGTTCATATGCTCATGGCGATATGTTATGATGCCAGAGTTGTCCTCCTAATCTTTTGTAATGTGACTATATGAGATACAAACAATTTTTAACATAATTATATTTTGGATCACCTAGCATCTTTTTTAGCTACTCTCTATAGCAAATGCATATGCATATGGCCCTGTAGACTACATACAATCCGGCCCCATCAATATTTTGCCACTGAAAGTAACCCAAAATTTGTGACCTGTGCATACTGTTAAACAAAAAGTCTTATACTTCTTTAGAGGAGTTGCAAGGCTGAAGCCATGACTAATTTTCTCGCAATTCTTTTGGGCTCACCAGATAGCTGGTGCTTGATGTGGAAATTTCAACAGCTACAGAGCTATGGCATACACAACCCTTTGCCTTATTGTGGGAGTTATTGTTTGCTAGCTATTTATAATTTATGAAGATGACTTCACCTCAGTAATGTGAGGGCCTTTGTTTTATAAATGGGAAAATTACACATAACCACTCACATATCATAGGGTTTCATATTCCCTCTCACAAATTATATTGTCCCAGTAATCTTTTCAAAACTCAGCTACAATTTCAAATACAGTTCCCGGTCAATATTCCATTAAATTCTAATGGTGAACATTATTTATTTATTTATTTATTTTGAGGGTTGATGACTAGTGGTGGCAAATGTCAATGTCAGTGAGCAGGAAACAAGTGCCATATTTATCATCTAATTAAGCTGAGGAAAATAAAATAATAATAAAGCCTAAGAAAACTTACGATGACTAATTGGTTATCAGCATAACCAACCGAGTGTGGGATATTGAATCCCATCCGGTTTGAATTACAAATTCTAACAAAATTCAGGTGTGAAATCAAAAAAATCTATGAGTAGGCTAAATAGTAATGTTGTAGTATAAAATATACCGCCGGCAGGTTTTACGGATGTTCCTAGCGAATGAATGACGGCGCGAGCTGACCATACGACCGGTCACCTCCCACCGAGCAAGCACTGAGATTGACACAAGAGTTTATACAGGTTCAGGACTCAGTGGAGGTCCTAGTCCTGTCGACGTGCTCCCGACACGGGTTGGCTAGGGGAGTTCCCTCATAGGGAGAGTGCTCCTAAGCACGCCTTGTAGTTTTTGTGTATTGAATGTAAAAATGAATCATCCCCTTTTACAAGAGAGGAGTACAAGGGTATATATAGACCCTAAAAGATGCAAATTACTAAGCTACTCTAGTTCCAGCCGTCAGATTGAAGGGCACCGACGTCATTTCTCCGGCCAAAGGGCCTGGATTTTTGACAAGTGTCCTCGCTGCTTCCCGAGGAGAAAACCTTCCACCCGGGGGACGCCTATCCTTGGGACACCTGTTACCAGGGCCGTGGGTCCCGGGTGGCAGCTCTCGGGGCGAGGGGGACATTTGTCCTTGGGGCGCCTCTTATCGGGGCCGTGGCCACTGGGTGGCCGCGCCGGGGGGCCGGGGAAACTGTCCCCGGGAGGCTCATTACTGGGGCTGTAAGGGCGGAGATTTCCCCCGACAGCAGCCCCCCTTAACCTCTGGGGACACATTCAGGTCCCCGGGGGGAATGGTTCAAATCGTTGGGAACATCTCCCCCAAAAGCAGCCTCTGGAGTACGGGAGCGCTTCGGCTCCCACGCCTTGCATTAAATGACAGTACCGGCGGTCATCATGACCACGTGGATCTCGATTCACTCGGGCCGCTGGCCATCATGGCTTCACATACTTCGATTTTTGGCGCTTCGTTTCGCACACACCCCTTCGATTTGCGTGCGATGTTTGAAATCAACTATTGGGATTAATCCCAAAGGGACACGTGTCGCCCATCGGGGGGGGGGGGGGGGCGGAGGTCTCACATCCAAACCCTAGCCCCACAGTCCTCTCTGGAGCACGAAGCTTCTTTCGGAGATCAAGCTCTCGGTAACCCTTGCCCGGTGATCCTTGCTCAAGCAGATGGCCCCTAAAGGACGCGCGAAAGCCGCTGAAATGCCCCCAGAGCAAGTCACCATGGACTTCCTTGGGACGACTGAGTTCACTTCGGGTGATCTCGCGTCCCTTGTGGACCAGTGGGTCTTCGCGGATGGGGACGTCCAGATCCCCAGGAGGAACAAGGTGACCCCTCGCCCAATGGGCGGGGAGGTGGTTCTATTCGAAGCCTTCGTGGTGGCCGGCCTCTGGCTCCTAGTGCACCCATTGCTCCGAGAGTTTCTTCGGGAGTACGGGGTGGCACTAAACCACTTAACGCCCAACACCCTTGTACAGATGGGCCTCTTTATTTGGCTGTGCGAGACAGCCACCGGATAGGAGCCGATGCTCCGGTTGCTCTGGTACTTCTATGAGCCCTCGATGAGGGGTTCACACGTGATCAAGGGAGGGCCGTAGTCCGCCTTCGGCTCAATGATGGTGCAGCTGCTATCGGCCCGGGTAGACGAATACCCAATGGTGGCCTCTCGGGACCATTGGGGGGATTGGCTCCAGAGATGGTTGTCGTGTCTGCCACGACTGTGACATCACCTGTGAGGAGCCCAGCTCGGTGCAGCTGGTCCCATAAACCACTTGACTTCCCAGGATGAGTCAAACACAGGAATATATTGAAGCAGCAAAATATTACAGTAGTCATAATTGTATGGCCATCAGGCCTTAGTACAACACGGGGTACAGTGCCTTACAAGGTACAACAAAATAAAACATCTAGTCGACGAAAGCTAGGCCCAAAAGCAATCCATAGGAAACAGAGGTTGACAGCAAGACAGCACCACATCAGGGCTCCGGAGGAAACTGCTCATCATCTCCTGGGTCCGCAGCATCTTCAGGATATCCTCCAAGATCGTAGGACGCTCCATCTATTGATGAGTTGTTGCAAGGGTGAGTACTTACGTACTCAGCAAGTCATAGGGAAGGTAGAGATACATATAGTATAAATGACATGAACCTATGCTATTGGGGAAAGAGTGAAGGGTTTCTCAAAATACATTTCTTTCTCATTTCTTATTCAACTTCCAATCATACTCATGGCAGTATATAAATCATATTGATGCCAATATGCATATGTCCCATATCCAAGGCGATATATCCTCATATCACATTACTTTTATTCAAGCCTTTCAATCTTATACTCATAGCAGTATCTCATATACTTTAGGGCATAAACCACATGCCTCTTAGTTATTATATGCTTAGGGCAAATCCACATGCCCTTTTAGTTATCACATGATCTCTATATTATGGTATTACCGCGACACATCAACACATGACAGTCCACAGCAACGCCCCTTATCGTGACAACACATGCCACTTGGGTAATCTTGAACTAACAAATTTTAGTTTATAAAACAATACTTGTGTCACACCCCGTGGATTTAATCCACCGCGGCATACTCCTAAAACTCTGGAGCACGAAGTATTCGAATACATTTTTAACTCTGCAGAGGTGTACCTCTTTTTAAATCCACTTTTTCACTCGACTTTCAAGTCGGGCCAGCTTCATGCGACTTATATGCACGTGACAAGGCCGAGCTCACACAATATTTTCGCAGTCTAGTATTAATAGCATCCCTGCCCGGTAAATGGACAATCCAGTCCCAAGTACCATTGTGGGTCCTCCCCACTGCCTTACTTCCTAGCCTGGGTCTACGTTCCTGCAGGACACATAGCCTCTTTTGATTACAGTCGCGCACGACTTAATCTGGTGTAGGGCGTCTTCCTTCTTTACACCTTATCCTCTCATAATTTTTCTGATCTCACACCTCTCATGGATGAACTGCGTCCCACCAGTTTCCATGCGAGAAACCAGATCGACAAGCCATGCAGGGAACTGCTAATACCAAGAAAGCTACGAGATTGCGCCTGTCCCATACCAGGTAAGTGGTTGGTACGTTTTTCATGCCACTAGGTGCACAACACAAGGTTCTAGTCCTTATATGCCAGTGACCAGATCATACCACAAACCATGCACCTTCAGTGCCTGCACATCCAGTGCAGCCAAGCACCTCCAGTGCTACCACCATTCCATACCAAAATACTGGTCACAGCTAGGGGTTCTATTTCATGAATATAGATGTATATGTATATACCTTTATTAGTTCATGGCTTGCTATCTTAACAAGTTCACATTTCTCAAGTATTCAATCTATCACTGCCATAATATCATTGATCTCAACACATGCAATATTAATGAGATATCTACTCATGGAATAGCATAGTAATTCATAAAATATAGGTTCAATATGATCAAAGTATGACTTGCCTTCCGCGTCGTAAGTATCAGCAGTTGATGACGGTTCAGTGACAAGGTCTTCAACCTCGGGCTCTTGCTCTGAATAAGATCAAACAAGCAAACAGGCATTACAATCAATTCTACTCTTACTAATCCACTACATGCAATGATACAAGGAGAAATACTCTGGTGATACAAGATTTGAAAGCAATTTGAGTTAACCTATGGAAACCAGGGTTAAGATTAGTTGTTAAGGTTTACAAGGTTCCAAAATATCAGGGTAATATCAAGGTTGTGACTGGTTCGCCCAAAAACAACGAATGTCTTTAGGATGGCATTCGGTTCAAGGCATTGACATAAGGTCAATGGGTGATAGAGGGCTCAACTCAAGTTGTGACAGTAGGGAAAAGTGTAGATCACAACATCAGGAGTCTAAGTGACAAAGTTATTTTCAAAGTTCCTGGCTGGAAGTGGGTGACAAGGCTCAATGCCACTGGCTAACATAGGCTGACAGTGCTCTAGAATGGCATTGACATGGTCTGAACAGTTTCCAGTGGCCAAAGTAGGTTTTGATTCAAGCATATGGTGCACAAGGTAGTGAGGCAGCTATTTGACAAGGTAGTTTCTGTTTTACATGACCAGAGGTGGGTGAATAGGGCTAATGCCACTGGCTGACACAGCCTGGCATAGGGTTGACATGGCCAGAAACTAGGGTTAGCCATATCTTTTGATTCAAGGCTCCAAATGATGCACCACTTTGTCTGGTGGTTAGGCATTTGTAACAGGAACAACTTATTCAACAGGGTCTTGGGTAGAAGATGGCCGGAGGGCAAGGAAATCCGGCGAAGAACACGGTGGCCGAACTGTTCTAAACAGTTTCTGGACAAAACTTTGGCATGGTGATACCTCATCACCTGGGCCGATCCAGATGTCGAGCTAGAAGACAAAAACACTCATGGGGTCAAGGCACCTCTACTAGACAAGGTGGTTAGGGTTGAAACGGCCGGAAACAAAATCCGGCGACCGGCGCTAGAGAAGAAGCCACAAAAATTGGGCATTTCTGTTCTAGGGAAAATGAACTCAAATCCTTGCTTGAGGATAGTCTCTGGGGCATAAGAAAGCTAGGTGTGAAGTTGGATTAGCCAAACATTCAACAGATAAGCTAAATCAGCAAGCACAGTGAACATGCATGGTTGAATTTGGGGTTTTTCAGATTTTAGCAAAATCTTTGATTCTGGTTGCTTAGAGATGCTAAGCAAGGTCTAGTAAGCATCTTTGATTACTGACTCGAGAGCTAAATCGGTTTAATTAAGGGTTAATTGCTCGCCGGAGCTACTGGAGACAATCAACGATTTCCGGCGATGTGGTGCAATAGAGTTCAATTGGCTGCTACTACACAAGTAAGTGGATGAGGGTTACTTACTGGTAGCTTCAATTTGGAGTTTGGTGCAGTGGATTGGCCTGGCACCGTGAGCCTCTTCTCAAGTTCGCCGAAGAAGACGAAGAGGACGGCGTGGTTAATGACTTAGGTGGTTCTGGCGTATGTGTGAATGAAGGAGATGGCCAGAGCAAGCTTAAATAGGCGAAGTGAGAAGCAACGGTTGAAAGTGCCTGGAGAATTGAAGCTTGTGAATCGACGGCGAATTGACCGGCCGGGCGGGACAGCAGCGAAGTGACGCGCCCCAGCGGCCGTGCCGGCTTTTGCAGTCTGGCGCGCGGTCCTGGTTGATGCAACGGCGAATTGATGCTTCCCCCAGGCATGCTTGCAACGTGGCGCAACTGCGCTGCCGTTGTCGGGCGCGCGCGCGGGAGAGCGAAGGCGCTGCTGGCGAGGTGAAGTGGTTCCACGGTGGCGAACACGATGCACACACGCGGCAAAGAAGCAGTGGCGAAGGTGGTAGCGCTGGTGATCGCTGGCGACGAAGCTGCAGCAGCGGCAACGGCGATGACCAAAATTCCTGTGCTCGTGGTCGATTGAACGGCCTAGTCATGCACAGTAGCCCGTGGTCGAACCAGGGACTGATTTGCGATGATTTTTGGTTTGGCTTTGGACTAAATTGCAAATATGGTCTTTGAGAGGTTTAATTTGAGATTTGATTCTATGGCTGAGTATAATATTTCTATTAATACTCATTTAGCTCAGATTTGGAGATAGTTTGATAAGATTTGAGGGATTTCACCCATTTTCGAAAATAGGGTAAAATTAGGGTAAAATAGATCTGGATTTTGTCGATCTCGAATTCTGGTGATTGGAGAGAGATTTTGAAGTCTGATCAAAAAGGAGATCTGTATCAAATAGCATTTGGGAGGTGTTCCCTGAAGAAATTCTGGAGTTGGAGTTGATTTGCAGATTTTAGCCTTTTCAGGCTTCCAGGTAAATAGAAAGGACTTATTCGCAGTAAAAATTTGGACTAACCTGCGAAAAGTGTTTAGATGAATTAATCTGGTTCCCAACTTTTTGGAGTAAGTTGAGGATATATCTGAAAACATATTCCAAGAGACACTTGAGTCTGGATAAGGTTAAATCAAGATAACTCAATTATCTGGAAACTAGGGTACTTAGGGTAAATCTGAATTTTCCTGTTTTCGAAAACAGAGAGAGGCTTAGGTACTGGGAGTTGGGGTCTGAATCTGATCTGGCTCCTGAAGACTTTTATCTTCAGAGTAACTGGTAGGTTAAATCTGGATGGTCAGATCTTGATCTGAATCCAAAGGATAGATTTGGAGATTTTTAGGGTTTGGGAGGGATTAGAGTTCAGCTGATCTGGCTACTACTACAGAGATACATGCATGCAGGGTTTTTATGAAAAACTTTTCACCCCCAAAACTAGGGTGTTACAATGGTTCTATCTTCGGGTCCAAGACTCTGGGGTGACCTATTCCCCGGTGCCCCCCTCCTACTGCTGGTCATTCACCCCCAAGGCGCCGGTCTGGACCAAGGAGCTTGGGCTTCTCAGCAAGATGGTGGACGTCCAGACCCGAAGGTCGATGAGGGACCTCGCGGAGGAGCTGGCACTCCTCCGGCTCACCCCCTTCATGCACGGCCGTAGGGGGACTGTGATGTGCCCGTCGCACCGGCCTTCGTAGATGCCGGTGGCCCGACGTAAGTGCTCGGTGACTCGTGTCTTGGTCTTTATCACTTTGGCTAACACCTTTTATTTTTTGCAGTCCGAGCATACCCGGCCTTCCAGGAGAAGGCAGAGAATCTCCTCGGGAGGTATTACGGCGACCAGCACGATCACATCGTGCAGGTCATCGAGGAGGGTCCCCCTTTAACTTGGTGGCGGAGGCCTTTACGCTGACGTTACCGGGGAGGGAGCCTCCCCCCACCCACGGCTCGCATAAGAGCGGGAAGAGGCCGCTGGGGGCCCAGAGCCAAAATGCGCCAAGGCGCGGAAAGCCCCGGGCCCGGTCACGACACCGGGCTCCACTCCCGCGAAGACTCCGGCCTGCGGGGCAGCTCCTGGGTCGAGGTGCGCATGAGTTGCTCTGGCGGCTGGAGCAACTCCGACCCTCCTGGAGGGGGAACCCTCCATCGGTCAAGGGATGACAGGGGAGTTCATGCGCCTCCTTGAAGCTCCCGCCGAGTCGAGAGAGAAGGGGAGGGCAACCGGTGATGGAGGGGAGTCCAACTCTGCGGACTACACCCCGTCGCCTTCTCCGGTGGCCATGTTGCCGGCGGTCCCGGACCCGGTGAGCCTGGATCGCCCGGTGGTATGGTTCCCGGCGGTGTCCCCGCGGCACTTCGAGTGGCCGGTGGATGAGGGAGCGAGTCCATCGGCTGGGCCGCTCCCGATGGTCTTGGGGGTCCCGCTGCCCAGGAAGGGGAAGGGACTTTTCGTTCTCCCCAAGGGCCACGTTCCCCCGGAGGAGCTGACGTCCGACTCCTTGAGCGATGACTCCCCGGTGGTGGGGGCCACGACCAGGACTGAGCAAGTCCACATGACCCCTAGGGACGGATGGAGGGGGCCCGCCAGCGGGGACGGGTCTGGTGTCATTGGTAGGGAGACTCCCCTGCTATCCCCGAGCGAGTCTTAGAGGTTTGCCGCGGGCCTCCAGACCCCGAAGGTCCAGACCTACGTCCGGTTGGGGACTCTCAGCGAGCGTTGCTTGGAGCTAATTTCCCTCAACCTCCAGGTTAGTTCACCCCGGTAGCGTCCGGGGACTCTCCCTCTAAAGTTCACCTTGTGCATCGCGCACGTCTAACTCTTGGATCAGCAGGGAGATGCCATCGCCTGGGGCCTTGAGGAGCGTTTCAAGGAGGTGCTCAAGGAGGCCGAGGACAAGGCCGCTGCCTTCTGCGCCGGGAGGGACGAAGCCCTAGGGGAGCTGGCCAAGGTCCGGCCTCAGCTCCTCGCCTCGAAAGATGCCAACGCCTGCCTCTGGAGGGAGGCAAAGGCGAAGGAGAGAGCCTACCAGGAGCTCGAGGACTCTAGCTCTCAGGCGGTCGCTGAGGTAGGGCACTCTGTTCGCTCGACCCTCGAAGGGCTCGGGATTAGCCTCGGGCCGAGGGGAGGCTCCGGCTCGGCGCCGGCCTCAATCACGGGGCTATGCGCTTTCTCAACGCACAAGTTTCCGTGATCTCGGAGGCCGCCGATGCCCGAGCAAGCGGCCTAGCGGTTGTGGTGGCCACCGCGGCCGCGGCCCTCGTAGAGCACCAGGGGACTTGCGCCCAAGTTGTCGGGGGCCGGCTCCCCCAGAGTTTCCCCAGCTTCTTCGAGCCACAACGGCGGGAGTTGGAGGAGTTGGTGGGGTCCTTCTACGATTGGATCATCCAGGCTCGGCCCCTAACACCAGCGCCCCCGAGGACGAACGCCCCGGTGGCGAGGGAGACCTCCTGGGGGGGGGGGACAATATTGGGCAAGTATGAGTCTCCCCCCAAGCCTTTAGATAGGTCCTTCTTGTTTTGTTAGACTTTTGCTCCCGGTAGCTTCTTAGAGGAAGCCCCGGAGAATTGTAATTAATATTCTCAATGAAATGAAACTTGCTTTTGGTTGCGCAACAGGTGTCCCAAGTGTGTGCCTCCAAGGGGGAAGCGTCCCTTGGACCTGTTGGGTCTGGGGGGCGCAACCCGGGTAGTGCTAGGGCCGCTCTCGCTTTGTTAAGGCCTGCTGCCGGGCCAGCTCCTGGGTTGGCTCCTGGGGCCTCGACGGTGGGGGATACCTCCCGGGAGCCAATCCGGTTACGGTGGCTCCCGGATTGGCATTTGGACAACTTTGATTATTGTCGCACAGAGTTGTCCCCTCCAAAACTGGGGTCCCAAAGGGTCCTGTCACTTCGGATACGTCCCCCAGTCGGCTACGAGTACTGGCCTGAGGACCTCCTTTGAAGGGCCCAAAGGCGCATAACGGGCTTGTACAAGGACCTATCTCGGGTGCTATCGAAAGCTCTACGGGAATATTAGACGTGGGTGCCCACCGGAGGGGGTTGTCGTCCGGGGCAATCTTCTGTGGGAGCTCGGCTCCCCGGATTGTATCTTGTATGTGTAGGAAACTAAGTAAGCTACACTAGCAGAATTTCATAAATTTTTACTCGAAGACTACAAGTAATAGATCATAGATTAGATTGTTACCAACAGCGGAAGCAGATTTGGTGAAGCGATCGAATGTTCACAGCAACCATTTGCGAATCATCCTGATCAGCAGATGTAGATGAAAACGACCGCTCACAGATCGTTCTAATCAGCACAGCAATTGCAGCAGCGCCTCTACCAGTATCCACACGTACTGGGATGGAACATCGTACGATGGTGTGCTAGCACCAACGCGCACGACAAGGGTTTAGGGGCTGTCAAAAAGAGATGGCAGCTATGGCTTTTGTGATTATCATCGATCAAAGCTCATCATACCTCTCTCTATATAGGACTATGCAGAAAAAATCCTAACAGATTAGGTTTCCTGATGTGATTCAAATCTTATCCGAACTGCCCATGCAGAAGAAATCCTAACAGATTAGATTTCCTGATGTGATTCAAATCTTATTCAAATTGTAGGATGATTTTAATATTAAATCTTTGTATCTGATACATAAATTCCATAACAGTATGTGCCCGAGGCATGTTGTCCCGGGGGTGCTTTAGCCCACCGGGGGGGGGGGGGGGGGTTGCGGGGGTGTTGTCCCCCGGTCCGATGTTGAATAAATAAAGCTATTCGAATTTGCTTGTTCCTCGAATTTGTTCGAGAGTTGTCTTCTAAAAATTTTTCCGAGAATTATTATCTCCTGTCTGGGCCCCGGTTACACCCCCCCCCCACAGCAGGGTGCAGCTTAGTGCCTCGCGCTATGGGTTAGGAACAAGAGGTCCGGACGCCAATACTTACTGGGGCCACCTAGCCCCTGGTCGAAAAATTCCGAGGGCTAGAAAGAAATTTCCCTGGTGCCAATATTTACCAGGGTCACCTAGCCCCTGGTTGAAAAATTCCGAGGGCCGGAAAGGAATTTCCCCGGTGCCAATATGATACGGGGTGCCCGATCTTCATGACGTAGGATCGTTGATAACTCGTTGATTCATGTAACCTAACGAACCTATGGCACCAACCATTGTCAATACAGCAGCCTGCGACAAAATAATTCACCCAACCACACGCTTTGATCATTGTCTACTTGACCACGCAAAAGTAGACGCGCTGTTCCTGCAATGGTAAAGAGTAAAATCTTCTATGCGACGGCTTAATAAGCACAAACCCTAGAACAATAGTAAAACCTTCTCCGAAAATATTTGTGTATTCAATTCGTGGTTGTCTCAAAACTATGACCATGCCTCTCTTTTATAGAGGATGGTGTCTACAAAGATAGAAGGTTTCAAACCAGAATTCTAAACTAATTAGAAACAGAATAAAATCCTAACAAACTATAAAAAGAAAATCCCGAGCTACTTTTCATGGATCCGAACAGGACTCTTCCCCATCGTGCACATGCCATTGTTTTGGGTCTCCTGGTTGTATACGATGTCAAAATTCGATGATTCTTGATGTGTTAGAAAGCCCTTTCAAATATCTTTCCAAAAAGTACTGGCACAACTCTCTTGGACGTCTATACTGAAATTGGCGCTTGATTGAAATTGTTGTTTCTCACGGATCCGAACAGGACTCTTTCTTCTCATGCACTTGACATTCTTTCGGGTCTCCTGGTTGCATACAACGTCCAATTTTGATGATTCTTAATGTGTTGGAAAGCTCTTTCGAATAATTTTCCAGTAAGTACTCATATGACTAATTCAGACGTCTGTGCTGAAATTGGCACTTGGTCAAATTCTCTGAACAAACATCCGATCGTCGCTTGGTCGGTAGGTTGTATGGTCCCTAGGCTGCGACCATGTGCTTCTGACCCTGGGCTGCGACCTTGAGCGATGCTGCGATCTCGAGCCTTTCTGGTTGAGCACGGAGTTCTTCTGATCGAGAGCAAAGTTCTTCTGTTCGATCACTGATGCGAAGGATGTCCTCATCATACTCCCCTTCTTGAAAAGGACTCGTCCTCGAGTCCAACAGTGTAGAACTGAAGGACAGAGAAAGGTCTGAAATGTTGAACGTGGTGCGAAGGATGTCCTCATCAAGGCTCTAGGGATGAGGTCAATTTGATGCTCAATGCCACACATGGGAGGTAGACCAGCAGGTATATCCTTTGGAAACACATCGTCAAAGGCTTGCAAAACACTAGAAACAGCACTAGGAAGAGAGGTTAAGTCGGTAGTCGAAAGTAATGCATCTTTGCACAAAAGTACAAAATACATTAAATCTGGGTTATTCCTCACTCCTCTCAGATCAGATTTGGTGGCTAACATTACTAGCTTCTCTCCCTCACTTTTTGTTTTACCTGTCAAATTTGGCTTGTGACTCTCACTCACCGATTTTTGGATCTCACTCAGATTTGTTTTCACTCTATCCTTTCCATCAGTCACTCTCTGCATATTATCAGTTAAAATCTGATTTGGAGACATTGGTCGAAATGCAATGTCTTTTCCCTTCCACTTGAGGATATAAGTATTTGCGCGACCATCATGATGCACTGATCGATCAAATTGCCACGGCCTTCCCAACAGCAAGTGACACACTGTCATTGGCACCACATCGCATTCCACTGTGTCTACATAATCTCCAATTTGGAATTGCACCTTAACCATGTACTGAATTTTGACATCTCCACAATCACTTAACCATTGCACATGATATGGATGAGGGTGTTTAAGCAACTTTAGGCCAAGTTTTGTGCACAATTCTTGACTTGCTAAGTTATGACAACTACCACCATCAATAATGACTTTGCATACCTTGCCATCAACGTTAGCCCTTGTTTGGAATAGATTGCATCGCTGTCCATTTTCTTCCTTGACTTGCACACTTAACACCTTTGTGACCACAAGTGTGGGTCCTTGCTCAAAACCAAAATAGGTCAGCCCCTCATTTTTGTCTTCTTCTACTGGTGCTTCTTCATAAATTTCTGGATGAGCTAGTTGTTCTGGCTCATCTTCACTTGCGGAATCATACTCTCCTTCATCGGTGACAAGCATAGTATGATTATTTGAGCATTCCTTGGCGATGTGACCATGCCCCAAACATTTAAAGCACTGAATAGCACTACTCTTTGTTGTGGAACCAATTGAAGAGGTAGTGCATGCCGAATACTTCTTCTCGCTTGTAGTAGATGCCGATTTTGCAACCGAGGAAGAAGGAGCAGTAGGATTGGAACTAGTACTAGTTGAATATGTACCTCGTCCCAAATCGAAGTGTGCTTTGGTTGCATTGGATGATGGAACTCTCAAGTTGAAGGATGGAATCCTCGCGGTTGGTTTAGCATCTTCGAGCAATTGCTTTTCCGTCTTTTGAGCTTGGTGCACCAATTCCACAACAGTGTTGTAGGGCTGATATACCACGATGCGTTTAATGTTTTGGTTTAGGCCAAACAAAAAACGCGCAATGGTTTGCTCTTCATCTTCATGCACTCGGGCCCTAATCATAGCTTGCTCCATCTCCTTGTAGTATTCCTCCACCGAGCGGCCTCCCTGTCTCAAATTCTGCAATCGATCAAAGAGATCATGTTTGTAATGTCCAGGGACAAAACGTGCTCTCATCTCACGCTTCATCTCAGCCCACGAAGCAATTGGAGGCTCCCCGTTCTCGTATCTTTGGTTCAGCATTTGTTCCCACCAAATCAGCGCGTAGCCATCAAACTCAAGTAAGGCCATGTGTAGCTTCTTTGCTTCCGAATAGTTATGCATGCAAAATATCTTCTCTACCTTGAGCTCCCAAGTGAGATAGGCATCAGGATCAGAGTTGCCTTCAAATTTTGGGATGTTGAACTTGAGTTTGCCAAACTTCTCTTCAGGATGATCATCATGGCGGCGACCATGGCGTTGATAGTCATCATCGCGGTGCAGCATGTAGTTGTTGTCGATGTCATCTCGTCCACGGCCTCTCCCTAGACCATGGGCAGCACCACAGCCTCCTCCTCCATGCCCTGGAGGTGGTGGTCGAACCGCATTGGCAGTGGCTCGATCTCTCCTCGCTTGGACCTCACGTGCCAAACGAGCAAGGATCTCCTCGTCAGTCTCATCATGGTCTAATCCTCCTCCATGAACACTAGCATCACCTGGTGTTCATTCTCGACGTAGCTCCTCCAGTTTCTTGTTCAATGCACTGGCCATCTCTGAAGCGATCTCCCTTCGCAAGATGCTCAAGTTCTCATTCAATCGTACATTGAAAACATGGGTCATCTTGTCTAGATCAGCCTGGGTCATATAGGGTGTCGGTTCCTCTTCTTCTTGTCCTGCCATGGTGAGTACAAACAGAAACAACAAGAAATATGGATATTTTTTTTGTGGTATCACTCAACCTCACACTCTCCTTACCAACCAAAGTTCTTATGTTTTTCTTCACTAGATTGAGGTGTTGTACGCACTCTGGTGGTAGTAGATGGTCAAAGGTGATGAATCAAGCAAATTCACTGTCCAAGTACTGTAACAACAATGGCTTTTATGTGGAGCTTGGAAGGTTAAGTGTTATCCTAATCAATCCAAAATTCTTGATATTGTAAAGTTAGGTAACAATCCAAACTAGATCCAATGCCTAGGTGCTAATCCCAAGATATAAGTGAAAGACAAAGCAACTCACACACAAAGATGACGTAACTTGATGCAACCAAAAGAACGAGCCCCCCCTTGCGAAGTCGCGACGGGGGAGGGAGTGAGCCCGGAGGCTAGATGTAAAACTTACGGAGCAAGTCTACGTTCCGAATATGCTTCAACTCTTAGTCTTTAAGGTTGGAGAGCTTATAAGCCCCCGAGCCCAGGACCGTGGAGACCCTGCATGGGCCTTCCCACTTGGGGGAAAGTTTGCCCTGGGCCTGGGGGTCAGTCACGCGCTTGAGGATTACGTCCCCAAGGCGGAAAGCTCTCTCGTGGATGCACTGGTTTTATGCGCACGCCATTTCGCGCTCATAGATGGCATGGCGGAGGAGTGCTCAGTCGCGCTCTTCCTCGATGAGGTCATCACAAGCTCGGATATGAACAAGGCTCCATCCACTCCTTCTACTACTTCCTCGCCGCCACGAGAAGATCGCGGAGAACGGCGAGTCGGCATGAATCCATGTGCTGAGCCATTCACTACACTCACAGCAGAGGATCAGCGAGCTACATCAAAGGTGGAACAACCCACGACGCATCAAGCCCAGCCCAAGATCAAGCCCAACTCGTCCGCGAGTCCATCTCGGCCATCCATCAGCAGTCCAACTTCAAACGGATGCCCAGGCCACGTATGGAGTCCGTTTGGGTGCATGAGCACTTTACCGAGAAGCCCACGACGACACCTTTCCAATGGATCAAGGCACACTACCAAATTCCTTTTGGATCGCCCTCAATAGATGAAACAGTTCGCGGACAGATTCTGCCGGGTGCTGTGCCGTCTCCATTTTGGGCCCAAGGCCCGTGTACCCCTAGGGTTTCACGTCCACCTCCTTGGCTGCCACCCCTATTATATATGGCCGTCACTCTTCCCGTTCTTCCTTAGGTTTTGTTTAGATTAGTTTTCCCCATGTATGAAACTTCATCCTTGTATTCTTGTGTCGCCTAGACCAACAACTACAAGTTACACAACCTCAAATTTATCGTGAGTTTCATTCATATTTGCAATTCAGATTGCTTTTACTATCATTCTTGCTTGTTCTTCGGTTGCTTGCAGGAATTGAACCTCGTGTTCAGGTTGATCGTGCCCACGGCAAGATCAATAACCCTCCAGAGGTGGTTTAGCGATTGCTAGGGCGCATTGTCGTCGTACGGTGTAGTCGGATCGTCAAAGTCACTTCCACCAAATCGAAAGCATCCCTCTCATCGAAAGATCGGGATCCATATTCTTCATCAAGTGGTATCAGAGCACCAGATTGCTCGGTGAGAGTTTACTGTTTTACTAGATTAGGTTTTTTTCATATCTAGAGTCCAGAAAATTGCCGTACAAAAAGATTTATTTTCCGTTGTCCAAACCATCGTCATTAGCCTTGCATCGTTGTTATCAGTTTGCATCTTTTAATTTTCATCCATCGTTGTCGAGTACTGGTTTTCAGTTTTAGTCTTTGTCTAGTTTAGTCTTGCATCTCATAGCGGAGTCAAATTGCACGTCGATCTCCTCGTCGTCGCGTCCAATTCGAATCTGCCGCTGTCCAGTTTGTTGCTTTCATCATATATTCCTCATACGAACTCAGATTTTTGTATTCTTGTACTTGTTAGAAATATCAGATCGTGCTCTACAACTTTTCTTTTGAGGTCGAAGTCAGATTCGGCTTCCATCTATAAGATATTGGGCTGTTAATGTCGACAGTGTAGAGTTTGAATCTAATACGTCTGTTTCGGTATTTTGATCATAACTCTTTCATAAGAACTCGGATTGGGATAAACTTATACTTTCTGGAATCGCTGTGAGAAATCCCACAAAATTTTAGTTGGGGTAATCTTCAAATTCGGATGTTTTTATCACACTAAAATTTGGGCAAAGTTAGTTGTGTAATCTTCAAACTCTAGTCCAATTCGGATTCAAATTGCTCAATCTGAGACAGCTTCGGTAAAATTGCCATATCTTTTTATTACCAACTCCGTTTTTGACGTTATTATACTTGTTAGAAATACTAAAAGATCCTCTACAACTTTTCTGTTGGGTAGATCTTCAGATTCAGAGCTTTTGAAGTCTGAAATTTCTAAACAACGTTTCTGTCCTAATTGTGCAGCCCAAAAGAAAAAAAGACAAAGTGCAACAAAAGCTGCACTGTTCATAAAAAGAAAAGAAGTAAGAAAAA
The DNA here is from genome assembly GCA_019359835.1 of Pharus latifolius. Classification (NCBI taxonomy): domain Eukaryota; kingdom Viridiplantae; phylum Streptophyta; class Magnoliopsida; order Poales; family Poaceae; genus Pharus; species Pharus latifolius. The sequence goes on from CM033321.1 coordinate 53,571,260, forward strand.
GGTAAGTGCAAAAAAAAAAGAGCCGCACAAAAAAAATCAGAGAAGAAACATGTGTGTAGCAAAAGAGAAGAATTTTCTGTGGTGCATCTTTTGGTTCTAATCCTTTGTGTTGCTAGTTGCTTGCTTGAGCTAGATCTGAGTCTAGACTAGTTCCAGCACATTGACTATTACTTTGGACTAATTTTCAATCTTGCATTATTGATCTTGAATTGTTGTTACACATATAATAGCCTATCCAAGCTCCACATTCTACCCGTACGTTTGTTTGGTCCCTGGGCAATTGCTTTATCCAAGCTTCAGAGAACTTTTGACACCGCCAACGGCCGACAACACCTGCTGTACGATAAGAACTTGTAAGAGGTTTGGTTCAGGCTTGCGAGTTGAGCGACTATTCACCACATCCTACGTGGTGATAGGAACATTATACTTGTGATTTTGTTTCTTGTCTTCTACTAACAATGTTAGGTGACGAGGATTCGCTGCATCATTCTCCCCGCACGAAGGGCATTATTGCTTACTTTGAGAGGATGACGTGGATCACCACCGAGGGCCTTACTGAGGATGTACGACTCACTAATGAGTGTATGTCGCTGCAAGAAGATCGTCTCCGGTCCATCGAAGCCGCACAGGGAGTTGGTAACACTACCCTTGCCACCATTTTGTCTAGACTTGATATGCTTGCAGCTGCTGCCCCGGGAACTTCCATGCTAGCGCCTCATCTCCCAAGCAACAATAGCGGCGTACTACGTGCACAATGGGTTCCCATTGGTGCCCCGGGTTCCCAGCATGTCCCCGTTGCCTCGGCCACCCAGACACACATCGCCAACGCTTCGGTTCAGCACTCTAGGGCTATCGTAGCTTCGGGATCTGAGTTAGAAGATCAAAATGGTGAGAACTACGATGACTACACCGCTGATTTGGAGGATGAGAATGCCATCAATTACGACAACGACCGCGACCATCGTCGGCTACATGTTAATCGGCAGGGTATGCGACGTGAGTTATGTGATCGTGATGACGTTTTCTCTAAGGTAAAATTCAATATGCCACCTTTCGAAGGTAAATATGATCCTGATGGATACCTCAGTTGGGAATTACCTGTTGATCAAAAATTTGCGTGCCATGATTTCCCTAAGGATAGAAGAGTTAGGGCTCCTACTAGTGACTTCACTGATTTTTCTTCTGTTTGGTGGAGAGAGCATTGCCGCATTCATCCCAATAATATACCCACCACTTGGGAAGCATTAAAGCGGATCATGAGACATAGATTTTTTCCCTCATATTATGCTAGAGATTTATTAAATAAATTGCAGCGCCTACGCCAAGGTACTAGTTCAGTGGAGGAATACTATCAAGAATTGCAAATTGGCATGTTGCGTTGTGGTTTAATTGAGAATGAGGAAGCTTCTATGGCTCATTTCTTAGGTGGTTTAAATCGAGAAATTCAGGATATTCTTGTTGCTAAGGAATATAATTCTTTGTCTCAATTATTTAATCTTGCTTGTGAGGCTGAAACTCAAATTGAATATGAAGGCCCATATCTGAAATTAATGTCTATAATTGCAAGGGTGAAGAATTTTCTTTGAAAAAACAGCCTCTTGCCATGTCCCCAAATGTGACTAATCTTTTGCAGGAAAGTGGTAACAAGAAACAATATGATCAACTCGAGGATTGCCATAGCACTAATCATATCACATCAAGTTCCTCTAGTTTTCCTTTGAACCTATAGGATAGCTTTCAAGAAGGGGAGTATATTCATGTTGCTTTGCCTCGTGTTGGTACTAACCTTTCGCAGGAGATTATGCTTGAGTCGAGGACGACTCAAATTCAAGAAGGGGAGAATGATGAGGACATCACGAGCTCGGATATGAACAAGGCTCCATCCACTCCTTCCACTACTTGCAGTACATCCTCGCCGCCACGAGAAGATCAAGGAGAACGGCGAGTCGGCATGAATCCATGTGCTGAGCCATTCACTACGCCCACACTGGAGGATCAGCGAGCTACATCAAAGGTGGAGCAACCCATGACGCATCAAGCCCAGCCCAAGATCAAGCCCAACTCGTCCGTGAGTCCAGCTCGGCCATCCAGCAGCAGTCCAACTTCAAATGGATGCCCAGGCCACGTACAGAGTCCGTTTGGGGTGAATGAGCACTTTACAGAGAAGCCCACGACGCCACCTTTCCAATGGATCTGACCCCACTGCCAAATTCCATCTGGATCACCCGCAATAGATGAAACAGTTCGCAGACAGATTCTACCGGGTGCTGTGCCGTCTCTATTTTGGGCCCAAGGCCCGTGTACCCCTAGGGTTTCACGTCCACCTCCTTGGCCGCCACCCCTGTTATATATGGCCGTCACTCTTCCCGTTCTTCCTTAGGTTTTGTTTAGATTAGTTTTCCCCATGTGTGAAACTTCATCCTTGTATTCTTGTGTCACCTAGACTAACAACTACGAGTTACACAACCTCAAATTTACCGTGAGTTTCAGTCATATTTGCAATTCAGATTGCTTTTACTATCGTTCTTGCTTGTTCTTCGGTTGCTTACAGGAATTGAACCTCGTGTTCAGGTTGATCGTGCCCACGGCATGATCAATAACCCTCTGGAGTTGGTTTAGCGATTGCTAAGGCGCATTGTTGTTGTATGGTGTAGTCAAATCATCAAAGTCACTTCCACCAAATCGAAAGCATCCCTCTCATCGAAAGATCAAGACCCATATTCTTCATCAGAAGCCCACTCCCAGAGTAGGATGGGCCAATTACCCGTAAAGAGATAAAGTCGCTCCCGTAGGAGGGTTCTGTGACCCCGCAGTGGGTGTAGAGTATTTAAGGCGGGACTAATCTCTCAAAGTGACTCGCTACCGCAGTTCGTGAGAACTGGGTTGTCGCTTACCCCCTCAGTCCACGAGGGGTTACTGTAAGCCACCCTACAGGAGCGGGGCTCCCAACGTAGGGACTTTTAGGCTGTGATAGCCTACATCCTCACGGAGAGGGCATTCTCGTAGAAAGGGCATCGCCTTGGTAGCGGAAAGATAAAGATCTGCAAAAATTCCAGAGTTGAACAAAAAACCATTTGTATTAATGAAGATGAAATATAATGCCTCCCCCCGCGAAATCATGACGGGGGAGGGAACAGTGAGTATAGCGCCTCCCCCTGTGAAGTCGCGACGGGGGAGGGAGTGAGCCCGGAGGCTAGATGTAAAACTTGGAGAGCAAGTCTATGTTCCAAGTATGCTTCAACTCTTGGTCTTCAAGGTTCGAGAGCTTATAAGCCCCCGAGCCCAGGACTGTGGAGACCCTGTATGGTCCTTCCCACTTAGTGAAAAGTTTGCCCTGGGCCTGGGGGTCAGTCACGCGGTTGAGGACTAGGTCCCCAAGGAGGAAAGCTCTCTTGTGGACGTGCTGGTTTTATGCGCGCGCCATTTCATGCTTGTAGATGACATGGCGGAGGAGCGCTCGGTCGCGCTCTTCCTCGATGAGGTCAATCTCCAGTCGCTGGTTTGCTTCGTTGGTTTGATGCGCTATGGGTGTAGCTCCGTCTAGGAGCACGACCCACAGCGACCGAAACCCGATCTCTGAGGGGAGGACTGCCTCAGCCCTGTACACGAGCGAAAAGGGAGTGAGCCCTGTTGCTCGGCTCGGGGTTGTGTGCATGAAGCAGAGGATGCTCGGGAGCTCCTCCGCCCATGCTCCCCGCCTGGAGGTAGTTTACTCGAGCCGCCGGTGAAATCCCTGTAGTATCACACCGTTGACCCTTTCAACGGTTCTGTTGCTCTGAGGATGAGCTATGGAGGCGAAGTGGAGGGTTGCCCCCAAGCCTTCACAGAACTCCCAGAAGTATGACAAGTCGAATTGGGTCCCATTGTCGACGGTGATTTCTTGGGAGACCCCAAACCGACATACGATGTTCTTCTAGAAAAACCATTGTACTGCTCGGGAGTTAATGCTGGCCAAGGGTTCGGCCTCCACCCACTTGGAGAAGTAATCGACTGTGACCACCGCATACTTGTAGCCTCCCAGCACTGTGGGGAAGGACCAAGGAGGTCCATCCCCCAGCGTGTGAAGGGCCACGTGATGGGGATGTTTTGCAGCATCGTGGAGGGCAGGTTGAAGTCCTTTGCCATTTTTTTGGCATGCCTCACATGCAGAAACAAGGTCTCATGCGTCGCGGACCACTGTGGGCCAATAAAAGCCTTGGCGGAGAACTTTCACCGCGACCGCGTGCGGGGCCAGGTGAGACCTGCAACTCCCCAAGTGAATGTCCTTGAGGAGCCAGAGTCCTTCCACCCGCGGGGGGTAGCAGAGTAGGGTGGAAGCCCCCCGCTTGTAGAGCTTCCCCTCCAGCAGGAGATACGCCCAGGCCTTGGCATGGAGGTGCTTTGCCTCGGTGTCGTCGAGAGGCTCCCCCTCCCCCTGATGAAGGAGACGATGGGATCCATCCATGACACAGCCCGAACGATCTCAGAGACCTCTGGGGTGCGGGACTCGGGGTCCGCACCGGTGGGGTTACCGAGGGTTTCGCGATGATCTCAAGGAAGGCGCCCCCGGGAAGAGGTTCTCGGGGGCTGGGCGCCAGGGCCATGGCGTCGGCGCGGTCATTATCCCTCCGGGGGATATGCCGGGCCTCCAAGCCCTCGAAGTACTTCTCCATCTTACGCATCTCCCCCAGGTAAAGGCTCAGGTTTGCGTCATGGCACAAGTAGGACTTGTCCATTTGGTAGACCATGAGCTGGGAGTCTCCCTTGACTAGGAGGTGGCGGATCCCCAGGGAGTGTGCAACGCACAGCCCCAGGAGCAAGGCCTTGTACTCAGCGACATTGTTCGTGGCAGGGAACTCGAGCCTCGCCGCATACTCCAGCGCTCTTCCCTCGAGGCTCCAGAGGACTAGCCCCGCGCCAGCCCCGGCGAGGCATAATGAGCCGTCGAACATTAGCGTCCAATGGCCGTCGCACCAGAGCAGCTCAGTGAGAGTCTCCCCCTCCGTCCCGGAGGCAGGAGTCCATTCTGGCATGAAGTCAACGAGGACTTGTGATTTGATGTTGGAATGGCCCGTGAGGGAGAGGGAGAAATGGGCGAGCTCAGCTCCCCACTTCCCGATCCGGCCAATGGCCTCTTTATTCCGCAGCACTTCCTCCAAGGGGAGAGATGACGGGACCGTGATCAGGTGTCCAGGAAGTAGTGGCGGAGCTTCCGGGATGCTATGAGGAGGGTGTAGTAAATCTTCTCCACCTCCGTGTACCGAGTCTTAGCCCCTTGGAGGGCTTCGCTCACATAGTACACAGGGCGCTGCTGCCCATCTTGCTCCTTCACCAGCACTGCGCTTACAGTGACCAGGGTTGCGGCGAGGTAAACGAGTAGGGGTTCTTCTGGAGATGGGCTCACGAGCATTGGAGGGCTCGTGAGATACTTCTTCAGGTCGTCGAAGGCCACCTGGGCCTCGGGAGTCCACCGGAACCCATCGAGGCCCCGGAGTATTTTGAAGAATTGGAGGCCGTGCTCCCCCGATCGCGAGACGAAGCGACTTAGCGTGGCCAAGCGACTGGTAAGCTGTTGTACATCTTTCACAGATCGTGGCGGGGGCATGTCCAGCAGGGCCCGAATTTTTTTGGGTTGGCCTCTATGCCTCGCTGACAAGGAAGCCAAGTAGCTTCCCCCCACGTACTCCAAAGGCACACTTTTCCGGGTTGAGTTTTGTCCCGTACTCGTGGAGGTTGTGGAAGGTCTCCGCTAGATCGTCGATGTAAGCGGCTGTGTGGAGGCTTTGATGACCGCGTCATCGACGTAGACCTCTACGTTGTGGCCGATTTAGTCCTTAAAGACTAGCAACATGAGGCGCTGGAAGGTTGCTCCAGCGTTCTTCAGCCCGAAGGGCATATGGACGTAGCAGAAGGTACTGAGGGGAGTTATAAAACTCATCTTTCGACGTCCTCCTTAGCCATCTGGACTTGATGCTAGCCCAAATACGCGTCGAGGAAGCTCATAAGCTCGCACCCCGCGGTCGAATCAACCAGATGGTCAATCCGCGGGAGTGGGAAGTTGTCTTTTGGGCAAGGCTTGTTAAGGTCGGTGAAGTCCATGCACATCCTCCACTTGCCGCTCGACTTCTTCATGAGGACGGGGTTCGCTAGCCATTCGGGGTGCAATACCTCTTGAACGAACCCCGTCTCCTGGAGCTTGGCGATCTCGGCCTTGATGGCCTCTTGGCTCTCCAAGGAGAGCTTCCTCAGGGGACGACCGCGGTGTCTGAGGCCGGGGGGGGGGGGTGCTCTCTCCCCCCGGGGTCATGATTAGGTTGACGCTCCAGATCGTTGTGGTGGCCGCTTGTAGAGAGCACGGGCCACGTCCTGGTCACCTCAGGCGGTGATCACGCCACGAGGCCTAGGTATCTTCACACAGAGATAGCTCTGGTGGATTGCCGCCCCCAGATGGTTAATCGTGGTCCTCCCCATAATCCCATTATATGAAGAGGGGAGGTCCACTACGTCGAACCGGACTATCTCCATCTGGTAGTTTTCTGAGGCACCGAAGGTCATGGGGAGGTCGACCTTCCCCACAGGATAGATGGTATTCCCTGGGACGAAGCCTTGCAAGGGCCCGACTGTGGGCTGCAGCAGCTTTTCATCGACCTGCATTTAGGTACAAGATGTCGGCGGAGCTTCTGCCGTCGACAAGGATATGCGCCAACTGGCAATTGTAGACTGTGGCGGAGATGATAAGCGCATCGTTATAGGGGAAGCGAACCCCGCGCACGTCTTCCGTTGTAAAGGTGAGGGGGACGTCCGACCATTTTGGTGACCGAGACGTGTGTAGCACCCCCACAACCTTTACCTCCTGCGCGTACTCCTTAAGCTGGTGCTTGGAGCCTCGCCCCGAGGCAGATCCCCCCGTAATGACGTTTACATGCCTTTGAGAGGTTTGGAAGGGGAGCTTTTCAGCTGAGCTCCTTTCCTGTGCTTGTCTCTGCTGCTCCCCCGGAGGAGCAAGGAGAGCCGGTAAAGCCGGTGGAGGGGGCAAGGAGGCAGGGCTCCCCCCTACCCACGCTGGTCGAGGAGCGCGGCGAAGTGCTGCAGAAGCTGGTGGCATTTTCGAGTAGCGTGGGTATTTGACTTGTGGAAGGCACACCACAAGTTGGATGTGCCCTCCTTGCCTCTAGTTGTGGGGCCTTCCCGGCCACGGGATGACTGTCCCCCCCCCATAGCCTTTCTACTTAGGGAAGGGGCGGTTGCCCTTGTTGCCCTCGCGCAAGCCGCCTCCGCCCTCGAGGACAAAACTTTCCCGAGGCTGTGGCTCACTGCGGTTGCCCCTCTTAGGGCGCTTGTTGAGGGGGTCCCTGGCCTCCCGGTTAGCGGGGGCAGGGGCACCCTGGTTCTTCTTCCAAAGGTCGTCCTCCTCTGCCCGAGCTTACTTCTCGAGCACGGTGAAGAGCTCGTCGGCAGAGGAGGGGTAGCTCTGGGAGAGTCTCCGATGGAGCTCCCCAGGGAGGATCCCACTCTTGCATACCTCGATGACTGTGGAGTCAGGGACGTGAGCCACTTTGCTCTTGACCTGACCGAAGCGTTTGAAGAAGCTGCGGATGGTCTCCCTCGTTCTCTGCCGAATAGTGTAGAGCTGCGACAAGTACAGGGGATGCACGTAGTTCCCCTGGAAGTTTGCATAGAACTCGCGTTTGAGCTACGCGAAAGACTTGATAGAACCGGCCCTCAGGTTGTAAAATCATGAGCGGGCGATTCCGGTGAGATAAAGGGGGAAGACGTTGCACTGCACCATCTCATCCTCCCAAGCCGCTGAGGTGGCTGTGAAGTACACCTAGACAAACTCATAAGGATCGGCCGCACCGTTGTAGTGCTCGATGTGCGGCGAGCGGTAGGGCCGTGGCCAGCGAATGCACCGGAGACAGCGGCACAACAGCTAGTTGGCCCCCTCGACCTCCCAGGGAGAGTTCTGGTTGTTGTCCCCTTTAACGGGGGACGCTCGCTCGTTGTCGGAGTCGGGGAGGGGTCCTAGCGGTCCACCGGCACGACGGTAGTGTCTCTTCTCCTCGGGGTTAGTCGAGCCAACCTCTTGGACATCTGGGTACCCCCAGAGGTGGCGGTTGTTGCATCTAGACCATTATGCCTGATTTTGATGATTAATGAACACAAGCGTTTCAGACTAATTGTGTTCTTTTTTAGCTATCTGGATACAGAGTTCTTTTGGCAAAGAGATGCAGGATGATCAAGATAGGAACTCAGGTGAACCCAAAGAAAAAGATGAAACACAAGTCGCAAGGTTGAAGTTGCAAAGGATCTAAGGTAAAATATTTTACCGATCTCGGTGTTTGGAGGTTGATTGGATCATACAAAATTTGTTTTTATTTTTAACCGTACTATTAAGAGGGGTTGCAAATTTTATCTACATTTCCAGCATAAACCGAGAAACTATTAGGTCATTGCATTCATTTTTTTGGTTGGATTTGTTTTTAAATGATTTGGTTTTTAAGATGAGTTTTTTGGCAGTAGAAGAGTTTGTGCATTTTCTAGAAAGATCTAGGCTGATCTGGGTTTTACTTTTGTTGACAACAATATAGCTCTTTAAATTATCTTTCAAACAAGCTATAAAACACTTCAATCGGACCTCTGAAAAAAAGGTTTTGACTATTTTTATCCACACTGACTGTCAGCATGAAATGTTAGGATGAAATGCCAACTTCTTTGTTGCCATTTGTCCAGAGAGCATGTCTTTTTGAGTTGAAACTTTTTGACTTATGTTGACTGTCAGCATGAGTTTTGACCACAAGTTGATTACTTTATGAGTTTTGTTTAACTGGACGTTTTGTGGTCGATATTTACTGTCAGCATGTGATGCTGATTGTCAGCATGAGTTGTTTCTTTCCATATACGACCAAAAACGGCTAGCTAAGTTTTATCCGTGATTTTTGTCTAGCCGTTGAGGTAGATGCTAACTGTTAGCATGTGTTGCTGACTGTTAGTATGTGCTGTTTTGTTTCCATATACGACCACAACGGCTAGCTGAGTTTTCTCTGAGATATGCTTGTTTCTGCTCGTGGTCTATGCTGACTGTCAGCATGTATTGTTTCTTTCCAGCTCAAGCACAACGGCTATTTTATTCATTTGGGCTATAAATAGAGACTTTGAGCTATTGTTTCAAACAACCAGCAGTCTCATTCTCTTATACACACTTGAGCATTTGTTCTTAGTGTTAAACTCTTGATCTTTTGATCAAGTCTTGAGTTTTGTGATCCATTGAGTGTTTCATTCACATCATTTGCATACTTAGAGTTCCTCGGTATTTGTTGGAGGTCAAGAGAAGACCTTGCAACCTACTACTCTTGGTGAACGCTCTCACCTAGACGGTTTGGTGGCGTGGCCATTGATCTCTCCATTTCGGAAGTTGTCGGATAGACTCGGCGTGATTGTAAATGGCATCGATGCTCGCCTTTCTGGAGTAGACAAGGAGCAACCATTAGTGAGAAATATCCTTCGTGGATATTGAAGTAAGACTCATTCATTTGAGTGCTTCAATGAGGAGTAGGGGAGACCAGGCGTGTCTCCGAGACCTTGGGATAAATCTTCGTGTTTGTCTTCTCTTCCTTTTTCTTTTTTAATTGTGAAATATATTATTCAGTTGCTTTGGTTATTTTTCTTTGCAAAAGTTATTTCATTTAAAAGTTTTTAAAGCCTCCTATTCACCCCCCGCTAGTCGGCATCCTCAATCCTATATGTGGTATCATAGCGTGGTCTCTCTTTGAGTAGGCTTCGCCGCCTAGAGAGGATGATGTCAAATGTGGGTTTTTATCTCGGTCATATCGGATGTGCACCTATCTTTGATGGGACTAACTATCCTTATTGGAAAGTGTGCATGTCGATATTTCTAGAGGCTATGGGACTTGATGTTTGGGACATAGTTAAGCTTGGGTTTACTCCTCTGGATTATCCGGCAAGTCACTCTGATGACGATAGGAGAAAACTCCACTTAAACGCCCGTGCTAAAAATGCTCTCTTTGCCGACTTATCTTTAAATGAGTTCAATCGTGTGAGCAAATTCACCACCGCTCACAAGGTTTGAACCACTCTCGAGGAAATATACGAGGGCACTACAAAAGTCAAGGAGGCAAAGGAGGCAAAGTTGCTCATGATTAGGCAACGATACGAGACATTCACCATGTCGCCAACCAAGTCCATGGATTCCATGTTTACTCAGTTGAACAACATTGTGAATGAGCTCAAGGGGCTAGGAGTTGTTTTTACTAACATCAAAATTGTGAGAAAAATGCTCAGGGCTCTTCCCGAGAGTTTCGGCACCCTAGTGATGGTTCTCACCAACTCCGACTTATCATCGACCACGCCTACTGATTTCTATGGGAACCTCATCACCCATGAGATGCATCGAAAGGAGAAGAAGGAAGCGGCCAAACCATTGGAGACGAAAAAGAAGACGTTGGCTTTCAAAGCCAGTTCCGAAGATGACTCAACCAATGGATCCTCCGATGAGGATCTAGCCCTCATGGTAAAGAATACTCAAAAGCTTCTTCGCAGGTTGCACAAGAAAGGAGTCAACATCGACACAAGACCAAAGGGGTCAAAGCAAGCAAACTTCAAGGACATCATATGCTATGGATGTCACGAAAAGGGACATATAGCCTCAAGATGTCCAAACAAGAACAAGACTTGGGACAAGAAGAAGAAATTTTTCAAGAAGAATAATGGTGCAACCAAAGAAGCCTGCTTCGGAGAATGGATGTCCGGAGGAGAAAGCTCGAACTCCGACTCCGATAACAAAGAAGGATGTTCCAAGAAGCTAGCCGGACTAGCTCTTGGCAACATTAACACATCAACAAGTCCATCGTTCTGTCTTATAGCTAAGGGTGATGAAAAGGTATATTCTCATGACCCTTCATATGATGAATTAGTTGAAATGATTAGTGAATTGAATGAGGTTTTTGGAATGACAAAGAAAAAGTATAGAGCGCTTAAAGAAGAACATTCTTCTTTACGCACTCAATACTCAGAGCTAAAAGATTCATATGAAAGTCTTCTCATTAAAGATATCACTAATGCTCCATCTAAGGTAGATGTAGCCACTTCTTGTGACCTAGTTGATAATCCTTCTAATGCTCAGTATAATATGACTACTAGTTGTCATAACTCTTTTGATATACCATGTGCTTCAAATAAAATAATGTTAAATGAAATAATGAGCTTGAGGCACAAATTGAGAAGCTTGGAAATGGATTAAAAAATTGTTATAAAGGTAAAGTTTCTCTTGATCTTATTCTTAGCAAACAAAAATGCTCATTAAGAAAAGAAGGATTTGGATACTTTCCGAAGAAAGGAAAGAAATTGAATGCAAAAACTGTATTTGTAAAAGCATGCAACACTTTTTGCTTTGAGTGCCATCAAACAGGTCATTCGCATGATGTTTGTCCTTTAATGACTTCAACTTATTTTGATATTTGCTACATGCTCAAAAGGTCAAATAAAGGATATGCTATAACAAAGTTTGTTGGTGCACCTATGCTAAATGAAAAGAAGAAATCAATTTGGGTGCCCAATGCTTTGATCGCTAACATCAAAGGACCCAAAAGGGTTTGGGTACCTAAAAAGACTTGATTCTTTTGTTTTGTAGGTGAACTATAAGACCGGTGGAAAACATTGGGTGCTAGACAGTGGATGCTCCGAACACATGACCGGTAACAAAAAGATATTCAATTCACTGGAAGATAACTTAAGTGAAAATCAAAAGATCACCTTTGGCGTCAATCGTCAAGGAAATGTGGTAGGCATGGGTAAAATTGCAATATCCAATGATCTTTCAATTTCAAATGTTTTACTTGTTGAATCTCTGAACTTCAATTTGCTTTCCGTTGCACAAATTTGTGATCTTGGATTTCGTTGCATTTTTTATCCTAAAGAAGTTTTAGTTGAAAGTTTAAAAGATAATTCTTTGATCTTCAAAGGCTTTCATTTTGGAAATCTCTATCTTGTTGATTTTCACTCTAAAAATGCATCTCTTTCAACATGTCTTGTCTGTCAAACCTCAAAAGGTTGGCTATGGCATAGAAGGCTTGCACATGTTGGAATGCATCAACTGAAAAAGCTTTTAAAACGTGATTTGGTTGTTGGCTTAAAAGATGTGAATTTGGATAAGGATGAACCTTGTAGCGCTTGTCAAGTTGGCAAGCAAGTAGCTACTTCACATCCGATTAAGCGTGTTCTTTCAACTTGCAAACCTTTGGAACTGCTGCATATGGATTTATTTGGACCTTCCGAGTTCCAAAGTATCGGGGGTAACAACTATGGTTTTGTTATTGTTGATGATTTTACTCGCTACACTTCGCTCTTCTTTATTTCTCAAAAATCTGAAACCCCCGATGTTTTCAAAAGTTTTGCAAAATGTGTTTCCACTGATTCGAACTTTCCATCAAGAAAATCCATAGTGATCAAGGTGGAGAATTCGTTAATTCAACCTTAATTGATTTTTGTGACTCACTAGGCATTAAACATGAATTTTCTACTTCTTATACTCCACAGCAAAATGGAATTGTGGAAAGAAAAAATCGAACACTATTGGAAATGGCAAGAACAATGCTAACTGAGTATGACACTCCTACTCGCTTTTGGGCTGAAGCCGTGCATACTGCTTGCTATTCTATTAATCGGCTTTATTTGCATCTTCTTCTAAATTTAACTCCCCATGAGCTTCTTATTGGGCGTAAGCCAAATGTTTCTTATTTTCGAGTTTTTGGTTGTAAATGCTATATCCTTAGAAAAAGAAACTTTGGTGGTAAATTTCAAAAAAGAGTTGATGAAGGTTTTTTAGTTGGATATTCCACAACTAGCAAAGCCTATCACATTTTTAACAAAAACACTAGTTGTATTGAAGAATCGTGCGACATAGAATTTGATGAAACTAATGGCTCGCAAAAGAAGCAAGTCTCTTGTGAAGTTTCAGGTGAAGATCTTCAAGAAGCTGTGAAAAACATTACCATTGGAGACATCAAACCAAGAGAAGACAATCAAGAAGATGATGAAAATATAGAGGATGATGATCAACATGTATCATCACCTCATATTGATCCAACAGAGCTAAATCAAGGAGAAGCAGCACAAGAAGAAGCACCAAGGCAACATTAAACCATCACCAAAGATCACCCTCTAGATCAAGTACCGGGTGATGTCAGTAAGGGTGTTCAAACTCGCTCTCATATTGCTTCTTTTTGTGAACATCATTCTTTTGTATCATCCCGAGAACCTAAACTTGTTGATGAAGCTCTTAGTGATCCTGACTAGGTAAATACTATGCATGATGAACTTAATAATTTCTTTAGAAATAAAGTGTGGACTTTAGTAGAAAGGCCCAAGGATCATAATGTGATTGGAACAAAATGGGTTTTTAGAAATAAGCAAAATGAAAATGGTGTAGTTATTAGAAACAAAGCTCGTCTTGTTGCACAAGATTTTTCTCAAGTTGAAGGTTTAGACTTTAGTGAAACCTTTGCGCCAGTAGTAAGACTTGAAGCTATTCGTATACTTCTTGCTTATGCATCAAACTTTAATATTAAGTTATTTCAAATGGATGTTAAAAGTGTCTTTTTAAATGGAGAAATATCTGAACTAGTTTTTGTTGAACAACCTCCCGGTTTCGAAGATTCAAAATTTCCAAACTATGTGTTTAAACTGTCTAAAGCTCTCTATGGTCTCAAGAAAACTCCTTGAGCTTGGTATGAACGACTTAGAGACTTTCTTTTATCAAAAGATTTTAAAATATTTTCAACATGCAACTAGCAGATATTTTCACCAAACCCCTAGATGAAACAAGATTTTTCTTTCTCAGAGATGAATTAAATATAATTGATATTTCAAATACTAGTTGATATGTTAAATATATTAAAATATCTATTTATTCTCTCTCTGGTCAAAATTTGCTGCCTGGTCGAAGTGGTTGCCCATGCTGACAGTCAGCATCACAAACTGACTGTTAGTTATTTGCTCAAGAGCCTGGTCGTAGCCTCTGGTCGAAGTCGTTGCCCATGCTGACAGTCAGCTTCACACACTAGCTGTCAGTTATTAGTGTTAGCAGCTGGTCGAAGCCTTTGGTCGAAGTGGTGAGCCACACTGGCTGTCAGTATGTCACATTGACTATCAGTTTCAAAATCCAGTTCTTTGAGCTGATTGTCAGTGCTTCACACTGATTGTTAGTCTCAATTTCCTGGTGTTTGAGCTGACTGTCAGTATATCACACTGACTGTTAGTGTGTGTCCCCTAAACCCTAAAACCCTCATTTCTATTTCCCTTCTCTTCGCCTCCTCCCATCGCCGCTGTTGCTTCCTCTCGCTGCCTCTACCTCCTCTCACCTCACTGTGCCGCACCGCACCTCCCGGTGCCGCGCCTCATCGCCGCTGCGCTGTGCCTCGCTATGCGCCGCTGCACCGTGCCTCGCCGTGCGTCACCGTGATTCGCCGCACATCGCCACTACCGTGCCGCACCTCGCTGTTGTTGCCCCACGCCTCACCAGTGGTTCGCCGCACCTCGTCGTCCTTTCGCCGCCGTGCCTTGTAGTGCCATCCTCACTGCTGCCATGCAGTTGCCTCGTCCTTTTCTCACCGGCTGTTCTCACCGGTCCTACTTGCTGCCGTTGTCACTTCGACGTTCACTGGCTTCCTCCACAGAGGTTTCTTCTTCTCTCTGTTTTTCTTTCGCATTATGTATGATCAGCCCTCCTCGTCCCATCGTATTGCCCGTGGAAAGAACGCTGCAAACAGTAGGTGTTCAATGGTTCAGCCTTCTGGGACTCGTTCTCCTTCTCCACCTGAGCGTGTCCCTGTTGACTATTCCAGGTGGCACGCTAGTCACCTTTGCACCCTTCGCTCCACAAACCCGTATCTGTCCCCACGCCCCACTGTCGCGACTCCTGCAGTGTTCTCACTTTCTACACAAACCTGCACCTTGATCTGTGGACCAGTTTTTACAGCCATATCCACATCTTCGTTCATCGCTCCCTTTCTTGGCAGACGATCGCCTCTCGCATAGGCATTGTCTCCCTAGCCGACTCATTCGCTTCCGTAGGGCTCAGAGATCTGGTCTCTGACTCTTCTCTTCACTGGGCTGATCAGCCCATTCGCCAGTTCTATGCCACTACCTTCGTGTCTCCTCAGCATGATTCACTGACCTTCATGACAGGCCTCCAGGTCCATACTGTCACGAAGGAGCAGTTTGAGGCCCCTCTCGGTCTAGCTCGCCCTGCTTCTGGCCGCCAGCTTCACACCCATCCTGATCTAGAGCATCGCGAGGTTGCCATGCTCTACTCTAGCCCATTTCAGCTCCGTCACATTGTTGGCCTGCGCCGCAATGTTGACCTGGCCCTGAGTATCCTCTGTCTCACTCTGCTTCCGATGACTGGAGATAGGGCCAGGGTTACCTATCTTGCTCTTCACATCTTGATATCCATCTTTCGGGAGGAGCTGTTTGATGTTGCTGATCTCCTCATTAGTGAGATTCAGCACATTTTTCTAGCCCCGCGTCGCCATCTGGTTTATGCTCCATACATCATGGCCCTGCTTCTACATATCAGGGTCGTTGACGCTGAGCTCCCTCGACCTCACCACCCTCTGGTCTTCTATCCATTAGGACATGCTGATCATCGTCTTGGTGCGCGTCCTGCAGCTGCACCCGAGCCTGCCTCTCCTGCATTTGATGATGATGCTGCTGGTGTGATAGGAAACGAGGCTCCAGCAGATCAGGCACCTACTGGAGACATGAGCACTGGATCTTCGTCTTTGGCTTAGCTCCAGCATTCCTTGGATCAGGTGATCCAGACTCAGCAGCAAATCCTTAGCACTCAGGAGGAGCATCATCAAATCCTGCTCCATCTTCTCGCCAATAGGAGTAGATTCTGGGTCGCTTGCCAGCTTTAGCCTCCCCTATCCCTCGCAAGAGGGCCCGCCCAGCTACCTCCTCACCTGTTTCTCCTTCAGGTGCTGCACCGACCTCTGTTGCCCCAGCTTCTCCAGCGGTCGACCCGACTAGATCTCCAGCAGGCTCCGGAGATACAACCGTCCTAGGTCTTTCCTCTAGTGAGCAGGGTTAGGCTGTAGTCTTCTTGTTTGTGTTGACTCCCGCCTTTTTGTGATAGATGACAAAGGGGGAGAATTTTGTATTTCATTTATGTTTTTGTTATGGATATGTTTTGTTTGACATTTATGTTTATGTTATGGATATGTTTATGCTATTTGGATGTTTTTGTTATATGATTGGTCTTTATTATTTTATGATCATTTGAACTTCTCATGATTTTTGTGATTCATATCATATATTGTTTGACCCAAGAATATTATTTGTGATCTCATGTATACACTCAGGGGGCATCAATGTTTTTATTATTATTGAACACTTGTTGTCATCAATCATCAAAAAGGGGGAGATTGTTGCATCTAGGCCATTATGCCTGATTTTGATGATTAATGAAAACAAGCGTTTCAGACTAATTGTGTTCTTTTTGAGCTATCTAGATACAAAGTTCTTTTGGCAAAGAGATGCAAGATGATCAAGATTGGAACTCAGGTGAACCCAAAGAAAAAGATGAAACACAAGTCGCAAGGTGAAATTGCAAAGGGTCAAAGGTAAAATATTTTACCGATCTCGGTGTTTGGAGGTTGACCAGGTTATCGAAAATTTGTTTTTAGTTTTAACCGTACTATTAAGAGGGGTTGCAAATTCTATCTACATTTCTAGCATAAACCGAGAAACTATTAGGTCATTGCATTCATTTTTTCGGTTGGATTTGTTTTTAAATGATTTGATTTTTCACATAAGTTTTTTGGTAGTAGAAGAGTTTTTGCATTTGCTAGAAAGATCTAGGCTGATCTGGGTTTTGCTTTTGTGACGAAAATATAGCTCTTTAAATTATCTTTCAAAAAAGCTATAAAATACTTCAATCGGACCTCTGGATCAAAAGTTATGATTGTTTTTATCCACGCTGACTGTCAACATGAAATGTCAGCATGAAATGACAGCTTCTTTTTGAGCTGAAACTTTTTGACTTACACTGACTGTCAGCATGAGTTGCTGACTGTCAGCATGAGTTTCGATCACAAGTTGTTTGCTTTTTGAGTTTTGTTTAACTCGATGTTTTGTGGTCGATACTGACTGTCAGCATGAGTTGTTTCTTTCCATATACGACAAAAAAAGCTAGCTAAGTTTTATCCGTGATGTTTTGTTTCCATATACGACCGCAATGGCTAGCTGAGTTTTCTCCGAGATTTGCTTGTTTCTGCTTGTGGTCTATGCTGACTGTCACCATTTACTGTTTCTTCCCAGCTCGAGCACAATGGCTATTTTATTCATTTGGGCTATAAATAGAGATTTTGAGCTATTGTTTCAAACAACCAGCAGTCTCATTCTCTTATACACACTTGAGCATTTGTTCTTAGAGTTAAACTCTTGATCTTTTGATCAAGTCTTGAGATTTGTGATCCACCGAGTGTTTCATTCGCATCATTTCCATACTTAGAATTTGTCAGTATTTCTTGGAGGTCAAGAGAAGACCTTGCAACCTATTACTCTTGGTGAACGCCCTCATCTAGACTGTTTGGTGGCGTGGCCGCTGATCTCTCTATTCCGGAATTTGTCAGAGAGACTCGGCATGATTGTAAATGGAATCGGTGCTCGCCTTTCTGGAGTGGACAAGGAGCAACCATTAGTGAGAAATATCCTTCGTCGATATTGAAGCAAGACTCATTCATCTGAGTGCTTCAACGAGGAGTAGGGGAGACCGGACGTATCTCTGAGACCTCGAGATAAATCTTCGTATTTGTCTTCTCTTTCTCTTTCTTTTTTAATTGTGAAATATATTATTCAATTGCTTTGGTTATTTTTATTTGCAAAAGTTATTTCATTTAAAAGTTTTTAAAGCCTCCTATTCACCCCCTCTAGTCGGCATCCTCGATCCTACAGCAGTAGCCTCTTCGGTCGGTCTCTTCCCCCGATTGCCACGGCTACGGGCTGGGAGGAGTTCCGCTCGATAGCTGGAGGGAGCCTCCCTAGATTTCGCAATACGCATTCGCTCGACCTCCTCCCGGGTGAAGCGGGTCTGATCCGTCGGGGCGGGGAGGCCTCAAGGGCGGTCCCGGGGGAGGGAGCTGATGCGCGTGGGTTACTGGCCCAGGGGAAGCCACCAGCACGCGGGACGGGCTCGACACTGGATGAGTGTCCACGGCGGCGACAGGAGAGGATGCTGGAATAGTCCCCGGGGCAACCACTGGTTCTGGCGCCGGGGTGTCCCTGGGCACATGGGTGGCGGCAGGCGCAGGGAAGGCCCCCGGCGCGGGGGGGGGGGGACACTTGGTGCGGGGAGGGTTCTCGGCGGGACGGTAGCCGCCAGCAGAGGTTCCGGGCGCAATACTAGATAACCTCCTAGGAAGGGGAAGGTTCTGGGTACGGGCCGGCCTCCTGGCGCGGGAAACATCCCCGGCGCGAGGAAGGCTCCGGGCGCTGGCAAGCCCCCCGGCGCAGGGAAGGATCCGGACGCCGGCAAGCCCCCTGGCCTGGGAGACATTCCCGCCGCGGGGAAGGTAGACGGGAGCCCCATGAAGAACGGTGCCGGTGCCCCCATAAGCGAATATGGGGGTAGGTAGACAGGAGCCGGGGGCCGCGCCAAGATGCGTAATAACTCCTCCAGGGTGTGTTGGGCATGGAGTTGGCCCTTGACCAGAGCCTCAAGCAAGGGGTCTCTGGAGACCGGGACCATGAGTTGGGAGGTGCTGGGCCCCCAAACGTGGTCGCGGTCACTGGGTGGGAGACGGGAACACTTTCGCTGGAGACCTCGGGAGAGGGAAGTGGCACCTCTCTCCGGGTGTCCCCGGGCAATGAGGCCGTGACAGCAATGTCTTGCTAGCCAACGAACGATGGTGCGAGCTGACCGTACGACTGGTCACCTCCCACTGGTCAAGCACTGAGATTGACACAAGGGTTTATACAGGTTCAGGTCTCAGTGGAGGCTCTAGTCCTGTCGACGTGCTCCTGACACAGGTCGGCTAGGGGAGTCCCTCACAGGGAGAGTGCTCCAGCACGCCTTGCAGTTTTTGTGTATTAAATGTAAAAATGAATCATCCCCTTTTACAAGAGAGGAGTACAAGGGTATATATAGACCCCAAAAGATACAAATTACTAAGCTACCTCAGCTGCAGCCGTCAGATCGAAGGGCACCGACGTCATTTCTTCGGCCAAAGGGTCTGGATGCTTGACAAGTGTCCTCACTGCTTCCCAACGAGAAAACCTTCTACCCGGGGGACGTCTGTCCCTCGGGCGCCTCTTACCGGGGCTGTGGCCACCGGGTGGCGGCACCCGGGACGCCGGAGAAAATGTCCCCAGGAGGCTCATTACCGTGGCCGTGAGGGCAGAGATTTCCCCTGACAAGTAAGAGATAAATAATAGAAGAGGTTAGATAAATTATTTTTAATGTTTTACAAAATTTTGTGCATAATAACATCGTGAATTTATCGTCATGATTCTGAAGCTCGTCTAATTACGGATGAGTCATGAGTTCGAAAGAAAAATTAGAAACTACCGGTTCCAGCCAATCCCCGGCAAGGGAGCTGGGATAGGAACTAGTCCAATTTCAATTTTTGAAACCCTGTAATAAAACAAACACTTCACCAACACGTGGTAAGTCATAGAAGCCAGTCTGTGCTTCTAAAATAAATTCTAATTCTCTTTTTGATTCGATTTTAAATTCAACTAGCCAAGTAATACTATATGATTTAAGTTTGTGTTGAGGTGCTTAATTTGGGTGGGGAGTTAGTAGTGAGGTCACTTAAGCATCTATACTCTTTTCATAGGAGCCTTTTTTATACATGAGACCTAAGATCTATCTGATCGTCCTATAGCTCATAATTACTTGGGTACCAATCGGGATTTTACAGGCCGGAGTCCCCACAGCAAGAATTTTTTTTTTTTTTGCTTAAGCAGTCCCCGTTCGATCTCCCATGTGCTCATCTTTTTTGCATTCTTTATCTAAAGCTCTGGTTGCTGCCACGTATGTATGCTTCATATGCAAGCTTTGAGGTTTCATCATGACACACCAGGTTATGCATAAAGTTTGAGTCAATTATGGAATTGATCCCACTTTATGTATGTTCGTACCCTTTTTCGCCCAACTACGTGAGGGATGAAGCCTCTTTTACCGTCAATAATACGATTCTAAACAGTGCTATATTTGTTTTTTACTTGGACCACTGAATTAAAAATTAATAATTCAGATTCATGTGAGTGAGATGTTTAAATTTTTTTTATGAGATGATTGATCATTTTAATTTTTTATATTAATTTAAACTATTTAATTTTTAATTCAACAACGGAGTTTATAACAAACACCTTTTTTTTCCCAAAGTAGTGGACCTAATCCCAATATAATAGCAACGTTGGCAGTTAGAAAAAAGAATATATCGTAGTCAACATCGTCATGTTGGTCCTAAAAAGGCTCTATTGTGGTGGGAGTTGTTCATTCAAAAATACAATCAAGAACTTTGAAGTTTATAAAACAGTATGGTAAATAACGAAAATTTTAATAAAAATGTGATAATATAAACACATAAATATGATTTCTCTCAAAAAAAGATGACAGGATAATATGTAGTGCAAAATAAAGCTAAGATGCAAAGTCATGCAAAATACCTAAAAAAAATTAGAAAAAATTCTTAAAAAGAAAGCATTTGACGTAGACTGTTATACTATACAATCAGACTAAACTATGCATTCTAAATCTTTATAGAAGGAGATACAATTCAGTGAGAGTTGAGACAAAAAAACTAAAAAATTACTGTTTGACATCCAGGCTCGACCCAATCCAAATAGTTCTAGATGGGTCGTCTGAAAATAAAAGAAATCTATTTTTGTTTTTCATCTGGTCGAGGAGTTATCTTGATCGTATTTGGTTTCTTGGTCGTAGCCTTGACATCCTAGAGGGGAAGCTGATCGACCAATTCTAGTGATATTCGATCACATGTTAGAGCTGTATTTTAACTGCCTCTGACAGTGATCACACCTTTTGGTCCTGGCACCTTGACGCATTGATAAGTATAATACGTTGCCGCCATGAACTTGGCTAGAGAAGGCCTACCAAAAATGGCGCTATATGCTGAATCAAAATCAATCACATCAAAAGTAATTAATTTCGTTCAAAAGTTCTCTGGTCCCTCGAGTGTCACGGGTAGTACCATCTGGCCGATAGGCATCATCAAAGGACAAGGTATTATCCCGAAGAACAGGTGAACCACTGGTTTAATCTTTGAACAAGATATTTGCATCTCATGAAGTGCTTTCGCAAAAAGTGGTTAAAAGAACTTCCTCTATCGACCAATATTCTTCCCACTTTAACATTGCTAATAATAGGAGAAATGATCAGAGGGAGTCGTCGTGGTCACGAGAGTCCCTTAGGGCAATCATCCTGGTTGAAGGTCAGGAAAATCTCCGACCAACAGGCGAATCGAAACTCTCCAGGGAGAGCTTCAATAATATTTACCTCTCGGTAAACAGACTTAAAATGACACTTAGAAACATAAGACAAAAACCACCAAATATAATATTGGCATGATTATTTGGTACTTGATACGGCGTGTCCTCGTCTCCATCAGCATCCTTAATCCCAAAGGATTGTCCTTATTCTGGTATAGTTAGCATAGGTTCTTTACCGTGGTAGAGGTCGTCCATGCACTTCAACCAATTGCAATAATTCTGGAGGTCGTGCCCGGGGACATTGTGCAACGGACACCATTTCTTTCCTTCCTATGGATTAGTCGATTGTTCTGTATGGTCGGTGATGCCACCACCAGTAGGAGATTTATTATTTTTAAATGAAATTTTTTTACCTTTTTCCTATGGTTGCTCCATTCTTTTTGGACTTCTTTGATTTTCCGCCCGTAGATGATTCAAACTTTTTGGTTGTGACCTCTCGGAATTGGCTTGCTCCATTCTTTTTGGACTTTTTTGATTATTCGGCCGTAGATGATTCAGACTTTTTGGTCGAATCATTCTTCTTAGAACTTGAGACCAGGTTGAGGACGTAAGTTACCCTTGTCCACAATCCTATTTTGAAGAGAACAAAGAACAAGCAATAATGGAAGACCAAAAGAGACTCAAGAATTATGTAATCCCGCTCAGCATGGGGTTGCAATTAGGTATTCTTAGACTTCCAATTGAATCAAATAACTTTGAAATAAAATCTGCAATTTGAACTTGGTTCAACAAAATCAATTCAGTGGTCTTCCTACTGAAGATCCATCTTTACATTTACATATGTTCCTTGAGCATTGTGATACTTCCAAGATTCATGGACTAACACATGATGCGTTCGATTGAGGCTCTTTCCTTTCTCGCTACGCGAGAAGGCGAGGGCATGGCTATACACTCTTCCTCTTGTGTCAATCACCATATGGGACAAACTTGATGAGGACATCGCTGACAAAGTTGCGACTGCCGCTCCTTCCCCTACTACTTCTTCGATGCATGGAGGCCCCAATCCACAAGCCGTGCCTTTCAAGCCTTCATCAGTAGTCCAAAGCCTCATGCCAGAAGCCTCAATGCCCCAAGGAAGGTCCAACTCCAAGCCCAAGTCACCGTCGAAGCCCAAGTCGTAGAAAAGCCCGTTTCGGCAGTCCAGTAGCAGTCCAACTTCAAACGGCCGTAACTTTCGCGTCCGAAGTCCGTTTTCGACGATCCACCACTCCATGGAAAGCTTATCTCCTAAGATTTCCAATGGTTCTGGTCCCACTATCAGATTTGGTCAGGAACGATGGAAATCGCCAAAATACACCACT
The DNA here is from genome assembly GCA_019359835.1 of Pharus latifolius. Taxonomy (NCBI): domain Eukaryota; kingdom Viridiplantae; phylum Streptophyta; class Magnoliopsida; order Poales; family Poaceae; genus Pharus; species Pharus latifolius. Next base: position 53,594,071 of record CM033321.1, read on the forward strand.
AGACAGAAACTACCAGGTGCTCGTCATCTCTTCTTTGGGCCAAAAGCCCATGTATTCCTAGGGTTGCGTGTGTGTGGGTACCATCGTGGCCAGTGCCCCTCCTCTGGCCACCGCTCTATTTATGGCCGCCGCTACCCTTCTTCTTGCTCGGGTTTTGTTTTGTTTAGTTATCCACTGCGCATGTGAGACTTCCTCGATTCCTTTTGTATCGGCTAGATCATCAGGAACGAGCTCGGAACCCCAAACTGTGGGAGCTTAGTCTAATTTCAGCAAATTTAGTTGCCTTTATCTTCTTGCTGTGTTTCTTTGGTTGCATCGCAGGAATCGACCTTCGTGGTCAGGTCAGCCGTGTTTGGCATGGTTGATAACAAATTGTGATCGTGGTTTGACGATTGCCGGCGTCTACGCCTGTCTGGATTGGTAGCCGCTTCACCTAGGTCACGTTCCACCCAACCAAACGTACCCTCTCACCAGAAGATCGGCATCCGTTGGCGCATCAGTTGGTATTAGAGCTTTTGGTTGACTGGTGAGAATTTATCTTAGTTTAGTAGATTGATTTCATACCTAGAGTCCAAAAAATTGCCCTCCAAAAAGATTTATTTTCTGCTGTCCAAACCATTGTTATTAGCCTTGCATCATTCTTATCAGCTTGCATCTTTGAATTTTAGTCCATCGTTGTCGAGTGCTGGTTTTTAGTTTTAGTCTTGGTCTAGTTTTAGTCTTGCATCTAGTCGCGGAGTCAAATTGCACGTCGATCTCCTCGTCGTCACGTCCAATTCGAATCTGCCGCTGTCCCATTCGTTGTTTTCATCATATCTTCTTCATACGAACTCAGATTTTCACGTTCTTATACTTTCTGGAAACATCATATCGTGCTCTACAACTTTACTGTTGAGGATGAAGTCAGATTCGGCTTTTATCTATGAGATATTGGGCCGTTAATGACGACAGTGTAGAGTTCGAATCTAATACGTCTGTTTCAGTATTTTCATCATAACTCTTAAATCTGAACTCGGATTAGGATAAACTTATACTTTCTGGAATTGTTGTGAGAAATCCCACAAAAAGTTAGTTGGGGTAATCTTTAAATTCGGCTGTTTTTATCACGCTAAAATTTGGGCAAATTTAGTTGTGTAATCTTCAAAGTCTATCCATCTCAGATTCAAATTGTGCAATCTGAGACAGTTTTGGTAAAATTACCATGTTTTTTGATTCCCAACTCCGTTTTTGATGTTCTTGTACTTGTTGGAAAGATAAAAAGATCCTCTACAACTTTTCTGTTAGGTAGAGCTTCAGATTCGGAGCTTTTAGAGTCCAAAATTGCTAAATAACGTTTCTGTCCTAGTTGTGCAGCCCAAAAGAAAAAGGCAAAGTGCAACAAAAGCCGCACTATTCATAAAAAGAAAAGAAGTAAGAAAAAGACAAGTGCACAAAAAAAAATTAGAGCAGAAAAAAGTGTGTAGCAAAAGAGGAGAATTTTCTGTGGTGCATCTTTTGGTTCTAATCCTTTGCGTTGCTAGTTGCTTGCTTGAGCTAGGTCTGCGTCTAGGCTAGTTCCAGCGCATTGACTATTACTTTGGACTAATTTTCAGTCTTGCATTATTGATCTTGAATTGTTGCTACACATATAATAGCCTATCCAAGCTCCACCTTCTACTAACCAGCCAGGAACAGGGCCTTGCAATCGTTGAACTCACGTCTCAATTGGCTTGTCTTGAACCAGCCACCGGTTGAATCCTTCCTCGTTGCGGCTGGTAAGAACGAGTAAGAACTTGGTACAAGAATTAGCGTGTGAGCACTCCACATCCTAGTAGTTGGTAGGACGCACATATATTATGTGTTTTCCTTTGTCTCCTACTAACAATGGCAGGATCTAATACCGAAGGGGATGACGAGTGCATCTTAAGATCAGAATTCAACAAGTACGTGGAGGACAATCATAATGCGCTGAATAGCATCAGCACAAACCTCACCAAGCTTGCCCAAGACAGCGAGCAAAGGATGGAGCGCATTGAGCGGAGCATCTCCAACCTCGTCAACAGAATGGATCAGTTTGAGGGGGCACTTCACGCTGCTACCCCAAGACATGCGCCTCCTGTTGATGCTACTGGATTGCGGTCAACGCCGCATCCAATGCGGTTCCCGTTCAGCATAACCGCCACTCCTGGGCAGACGAGGTCGAAGAGTATGAGAACGCTTACATTGCTGATACTGAGACAGATGATGGTTTCAATGTCCACAATGACCGTGCCCATCGTCGTCTTCGACACAACCACCAAGGTATGGCTATAAATCCCAATCGAAATCCAAGAGAGGTAAATGATGATCCACTAGCAAAAGTCAAGTTTTCCATACCTCCTTTTGCTGGTTGATGTTTACCTGAGTTGGGAATTATCTGTAGATCAAAAATTTGCATGCTTTAATTTCTATGAGGATAGGAAAGTTAGTGCTGCTACTAGTGAATTCATTGATTTTGCATCCATTTGGTGGCATGAAACTTGTAAAAAACCAAATATACCTAGAACTTGGGAATCACTAAAACGAGCTATGCGATCTAGATTTGTCCCTTCTTATTATGCTCGAGATTTACTTAATAAGCTGCAACGTTTGAACCAAGGTGAAAAATCTGTAGAGGAATATTATCAAGAATTGCAAACTGGCATGTTGCGTTGTGGCTTAGAAGAAAATAATGATGCTAAGATGGCTAGGTTCTTTGGAGGGCTCAATCGTGAGATACAGGATATTCTTGATTATAAGGATTACACTACTATCACTCGTTTGTTTCATCTTGCCTGTAAAGCTGAAAGGGAAGTACATGGACGCCATCCCAAGACAAGAGGACACTTTGGAGGCTCTTCTTCCTCAGGCCAGACCCCAGTGGTGCATTCCAAGGCACAATCCACTGCTTCGGGTCGTGCGCCTCTGCCTGCTGTCACTACATCCACTCCTTCATGTGCTATCGAGGCAGCCGCACTCGCGAAGGGCGCTTCTTCTGTTGCTTCCACAAGACGTACTCGCGACACACAATGTTATCATTGCAAGGGATTTGGGCATGTGTCGCGCAATTGTCCAAGTCAGCGTGCCCTCCTTGTGAGAGAGGATGGTGAGTATACTAGTGCTAGTGACATTGATGAAGAAGAATATGCCCTTGTTGCAACTAACAATGCAGGTAACACTGAACCACAAGAAGAGATCTTGAGTTCTACATTGGTGGAGAAATACCCGGCCCTTGTTGTCACGCGTGTCCTTAGTGCACAATCAGTGAATGTTGCACAGAATCAACGCCACAACATCTTTCAAACAAGGTTTGTTGTCAAAGAGCGTGCTGTGCACGTCATTGTTGATGGAGGTAGCTGCAACAATCTCGCTAGTGTGGACATGGTCGAGAAGGTTGGCTTGACCACGAGTTCACATCCACACCCATACTCGATTGAATGGTTAAATTCATGTGGTAAGCTCAAGGTAACTAAAACTGCGCCCGTACACTTCTCCATTGGTTCTTACCATGATCATGTTGACTACGATGTTGTACCTATGGATGCATGTTCACTGCTATTAGGTAGGCCGTGGTTATATGATAGAGATGCCATTCACCATGGTCGGATCAATCACTATAGTTTTATGGTCAAGCGTAAGAAAATTGTTTTGGATCCTATGACCCCTGCAGAGCTGCTAAACATTGATAAAGCGAGAGCCAAAAGAGAGAAACAGGAGTGTGATAAAACTGAAAATCAATGTGTAGCTCAACAACACAACCCACCAAACGAACTTGGAGTTAAACAATCTGAGATTAAATTGAATGGTGCTATTTTGTTAACTACACAAATTCCTTCGCATGATCCATTGACTAACAAGGCTTCATTGCAAGCATCTATTTCTTTGCCTCCTGTTGTTGCCACTAACCTTTTGCAGGAGCATGAGATGGAGTCGAGGACAACTCCAATTCAACAAGGGGAGGATGATGAGGACATCGCTGACAAAGTTGCGACCGCCGCTCCTTCCCCTACTACTTCTTCGACACATGGAGGCCTCAAACCACAAGCCGTGCCTTTCAAGCCTTCATCAGTAGTCCAAAGCCTCATGCCAGAAGCCTCAATGCCCCAAGGAAGGTCCAACTCCAAGCCCAAGTCACCGTCGAAGCCCAAGTCGCAGAAAAGCCCGTTTCGGTAGTCCAGTAGCAGTCCAACTTCAAATGGCCGTAACTTTCGCGTCCGAAGTCCGTTTTCAACAATCCACCACTCCACGAAAAGCTTATCTCCTAAGCTTTCCAATGGTTCTACTCCCACTGCCAGATTTGGTCAAGAATGATGGAAATCACCAAAATACACCACTAGACAGAAACTACCAGGTGCTGCGTCACCTCTTCTTTGGGCCAAAAGCCCATGTATTCCTAGGGTTGCGTGTGTGTGGGTACCATCATGGCCAGCGCCCCTCCTCTGGCCACCACTCTAATTATGGCCGCCGCTACCCTTCTTCTTGCTCGGGTTTTGTTTTGTTTAGTTATCCACTGCGCGTGTGAGACTTCCTCGATTCCTTTTGTATCGGCTAGATCATCAGGAACGAGCTCGGAACCCCAAACTATGTGAGCTTAGTCTAATTCCAGCAAATTTAGTTGCTTTTATCTTGTTCTTGCTGTGTTTCTTTGGTTGCATCGCAGGAATCGACCTTCGTGGTCAGGTCAGCCGTGTTTGGCATGGTTGATAACAAATTGTGATCGTGGTTTGACGATTGCTGGCGTCCACGCCTGTCTGGATTGGTAGCTGCTTCGCCTAGGTCACGTTCCACCCAACCAAACGTACCTTCTCACCAGAAGATCGGCATCCGTTGGCGCATCAAAACTCCCACCGGTTTTTCTTGGTAAGTTTTTCTGTCATGCTAAAACTATTCATATTCGGAACCAGATTGCATCTTTTTCTTAGCAGATAGGTGAATTACTTTACGACGCTTGGCAACAGTACAAAGACTTGTTGATCAAATGTTTGCATCATGGACTAGAAAAGTGGCTTGTAGTTTAGACATTTTATAGCAGCCTGAACTACAACACTTGAATGGCTGTAGAGGCCGCAGCTGGCGGTGCACTGATGAACAAAAGTGTAGAAAAAGCATACGACCTCATAGAAGGTATAAATCAAAACTACACACAATGGGGAACCGAACGAGCTGCTCAACAGACTCCAACCAACAACATGGATGTAAGTGTAATGTCACAATTAGCCGATCAGGTAGCACTTCTCACTAGTATATTAGCTTTTCTTGAATCATCTGCTACTTTATATGTTAATGCCATTACACCTGTATGTGAACTGTGTGGCATACAAGGTCACTATGGCCATTAATGCCAATTTAACCCATCCATGGAGTAGACAAACACTTTTTAGGGTACACAACTATGGCAAGGTAATGCCTTTCCTAACTCTTATAACTCTGAATGGCGTAACAACCAAAATTTCACATGGTCAGGACAAAATCAGCAACTTCAACGTCAACAAGAAATTTTTGGATAGCAGCAACTACACCAACAAAATCTTCCATATCAAGCACAACGGCCATTGTACCAACAACAAAATCGGCAACCATATCGACCGCCACACCAACGGCAACCCGAACAGTTGAACATAGAGTGCATGCTAGATAACCTTCTAGCAAATAAAGAGAAAGAGAAGACATCCATAAGCCAAAAGATAGACTCCATATCAACTCACGTCCGCATGCTCAAGACGCAAATTGCACAATTGGCAAACCCTGCACCGAAAAATGATGAGTCCAGCACAGAGGCTCACGGTGCCAGCCTCAACCACTGCTCCAATCCCCAAATTGACACCATCAGTGAGTTTCTCCTATCCCCCTCATCGTGCTGTAGCTTTGAATTGAGTTATTATGCATCTTACCGCCGATGATCGCCGGAATTGTTAAAATGCACTGTTCCAGTTATGCAATTCAAATCAATCCAAATTAGCCTTCGATCCAGTAGAGTAAACCGATCAGTGAGCTATTTTAAGCAAACCAGTGAATCCAAATTGTAGAATTGAGCTTGAATCGAAGCTGTTCCCAAATTGGAGCTTCACCAGCCGCCGGCGCTGGTCGCCAGGCTTCTCCGGTGATGCTCCGGCCAATCTAAGCATGCCAACAACTTTCTTATACCACTTAGATACTCCCTGAGCAAGGAATTAAGTTCAAATCGTGTATAATGAAAATCCCCAAATCTTATGTCTTCTTCTCCGGCGCCGGCCACCAGAAATCTGTTCCCGGCCGATCCAGCTTTAACCACCTTGTCCATTAGATGAATCTTGATCACCTGATCAATTTTGTCTACTAGCTCGACTACCAATTCGGTCTAAATCAGAGGTTATAGCTATGCCCAAATTCCTGTCCAGTGCTGTGATTTGGAACTTCAGCCACCGAGTTCATTGCCAGTTTTCATCATTTTTCGGCCATCTTCTGCCCTAGATCCTGTTGAGTGAATTGTTCCTGTTATCAAGGCCTATCTCTCAGACAAAGTAGTGCATCAATTGGTGCCCTAGATCAAAAGTTATGGCAAGCCCTAGTTTCTGGCCATGTCAGTCCAATGCCAGGCTATGTCAGCCAGTGGCATTAGCTCTTTTCACCTCTTTCCAGTTGTGCAAATTGAAAATAACCTTGTCCCTTGGACTTGTGGAGTTGTAATCTACATTTTATTCTACTGCCACAAGTTGAGATAGTCCCTCTGTCATCCATCGACCCTATGTCGATGCCCTGAACTGAATGTCGACCTAAAGACATTCGTCGATTTTGGGCAAACCAGCCGCGGACTTAATGTCAATTCCCATACCCTGGAACCCTAAAAGTCCCTAGCACTCATTTTCAGCCCTAATTCTGTGAGTTAGCCCTAATCAGCTTCTATGGTATCTAAACCCAATCATTTCAGAATCATCGAGACATTCATCTTTGCATTATTGCATATAATATAATAATGTATTGAAAAGATTGTGATTCTTGGTTGCTTGTTTGACTGGAGAGTAGATCAAGAACCCGAGTTCGAGGGCTTCACTGCTGACCCGACATCAACTGCTTGATCATCTTGAACCCATATTTTATGAATTGCTATGATATGATCTTGAATATAAGTAATACTGCATGTGAAAGAATGGTTGAGATATATTTTGGTAGTACAAGCTGGATGCTTGTGAAATGTGAAAGGATCAAATAGTGAACCTCGAACTATTATATATGTATTTATATATATATATTCATGTAATAAAACCCCTAGCCGTGACCAGAAATTTGGTATGGATGGCTGTAGCACTGGAGGTGCTTAACTACAGAGGAGAGCAGGCACGGAAGGTGCAGGGTTGTGGATGGTCTGGTCACTGGCATATAAGGACTAGAACCTTGTGTTGTGCGTCTAGTGGCATGAAACATGTACTAACCGTAAACTTGGTATGGGACAGGCCTGAACAAGTACTTATGCAAATCGAACATGAAACCCCTACATGATTTGTGTAGTGATGCACGATTGGCACGGAGAATGGCTCCCACACATATCACTGAAGGTGATCTTGCACGCTGACCCAGTAATGGGAATATGCATAGGGGTGGAGGTTTGCGTACAACCTACCATAACTGTGGTTCGCGAGAGATCCACAGGGTCAGGGGTGAAATGTAAGTGAAACATAACAAAAGTTCTTGTTATCTCCACCTTGCCCCTCATAGTATGAAGTGAGTCAGGGGTCCAATCATTTTGATAGGAAAGGCATGAAAGTGGAATATCCCGGGTTTATAGGAGGCTGCTGTGGTGGATTAAATCCACGGGGTATGGCACAGTATGTTTTCTAAATAAAATCTGATAAGTCAAGATTACCCAAATGACATGTGTTGTCATGATAAGGGGTGCTGCCGTGGGCTGTCGTGTGTCGACGTGTCGCGGTAATGCTATAATGTAGTGAACATAAATAGCGATGCTATGTTATGGAAAGTGCTACCATGAGATGAGATATGAAAGAAAAGATTATTTTACAGACATCCATAATTCTTGACTAGTCTAGGTTCATAACAATACTACTATGTGTATCTACTCTTCCCTATGACTTGCTGAGTACGTAAGTACTCACCCTTGCAACTTATAACTCAGAAGATGGAGCGTACTATGATCAAGAAGAAGGCGTGGAGAACTTCTTGGACCAAGATGAAGGAGAGCCAGATCTGCCAAATCCCTGATGTGTTGTTCTGCCGTCAACTTCTTACTGTGGAAGGGACACCCATCATCCGCTGTGTAGAAGTTTTTATTTTGCTTTAACTAAACCTTGAATGCCGCGAAGGTTATTGTAATCCTTTTTATGAAATATTAAGGCCAGCAGGTCACACTGCATAATATTTTGTAAGTTTTCTGCTGCAATGTGAATATATTCCTGTGTTTGACTTATCTTGGGATGTCAAAGGTATGCATATATGGGACTAGCTACAGCAAGCTAGGTCTCCACCGGGAGTAGTCGTAGTCCCAGTTTTGGGCCGCGACAAAAAGTTATGGTATCAGAGCAGCATGAGAACTTGACTGTAGGACGACACCTTTAGAAATTGGCTACACCAGGAAGATGTAATTTATTTAGAAACTATTTGTTGAAAACCTTATTTTGAGAAAAATAATGAGCTTTGTAGCTCCTAAAATCCTTCATTTCAAAGTCTTGATTTTTCTAAAAATTCGATAAGGTAACGAGAGGGCACGTTTGTTTTCTCAGAGTGTCTTAAGGGTTTAGCTGGGGTGGTATAGATAGAGCTGGTGGACGCTCTTGATAGTCTTGTGATTCGCTATTGCTTATGCAATGGTTAACTTGTGTATTATGACTAGTAGCCTAAGTATTTCATGCATTGAAGTAGTTGCATTATTTTCTGCACTGCTGTCTTAGCTGGCCCTAGTTAGATAGATTGGCCTGAACCTTTTCAGAGCCACCATGGTTGATACAAGAAGGAAATCCCGAAGCGGCGGAGAAGGTAGAGAACAGACTCCGCAGGGAGAAGATCCTATGGCAAGATACCCTTTGTTTCAGCAAGGATCTCAGAGTTCCAATTCTTCCCAGAAGGAGCAACCCAGTTTGCAGGAAAGCTTTCAGTCTATAGAGAAGGAAAACATAGAGGGAGAGGGTCGGAAGAGAAGAATGCCTCAACAAGTACGACCACAACTAAACCCAACTAGAAGGAGAGTCCCTACCGCCTCTAGTTTTCAACCATCATACCAGACTCCCAGACCAATAACAATGTTGTGCCCCAACTGCAAAGGAAACCACCTTCAAAAGAATTGTTCTCATTTCTATATTCAGTGTTATCATTGTGGACAATTTGGACATCGTCGAGTTCACTGCCCATGGATTCAACTCCCCGTGTCCATAGCCAGATCTCAGGCAGAGACACAGTCAGTAGCACCCAGAACATCACCACTATAGAACCCCAAGGGAAACGTACAAAGAAGAGGAGCCAAGACTACCATAGGCAGAGGAAACCATCTCCAAAAGGACTGTCCTCACATAAACATCCATTGTTTCCATTGTGGGCGATGTGGACATCGTAGAGAATTATGTCCTTGGATTCGACTTCCATCACCTATCGCCAGGTTACAGGCAAGAACACAACCAACAGCACCCAGAGTATCGGTGTTACCACCACAGAAGTTTAGAGGAACTCCACCAGGGAGAGAAGGAAGTATGGCCAATCGAGGAAGAGGAAGAGGTAGAGCACCAACTGCAACTCCAGGAGGAAAGTTAAACTACACCTCCATTCAAGAAGCGGGAAACGCCACCATCATTCTTGTAGGTAGATTTCTAATCCAGTCTATATCTGCCTTAATATTATTTGATCATGGTGCTACAAACTCCTTTATGTCAAAAGCATTTGCATCTGAGATTGAAATACATATAGCACCATTAGAGTACCCCATGATTATACAAACTCCAGGGGCTAGACTATCTGTCTACTCAATCTGCCCGAATATAACCTTCAGTATAGAAGGGGTAGAATTCGAGGCAAATCTGTTAGTTCTAGAACTGCAAGGTCTAGACATTATATTGGGCATGGATTGGTTGTCCCAACATAAAGGTCTAGTAGACTGTGAAGAGAAAATCCTAAGCCTTGTCAGTAGTGAAGGGGAAAAAGTTCTATTCTATGCGTAAAGATCGTCAACCAAGGAACCGCTAGGATTTGTTCAAGCACTGCAGAAGGTATGTTTGGAACAAGTACCATAGTACAGCTATATTCCGATGTATTTCCAGAAGAACTTCCAGGAATGCCACCTGATAGGGACATAGAGATCTCTATTGAGCTTAAACCAGGAGCAACACCCATAGCAAGACAACCCTACCGGATGTCAGTTTCTGAATTAGAAGAACTCAAGAGTCAATTGGAAGATTTGGAGAATAAAGGATTTATCAAACCCAGTGCTTCGCCATGGGGAGCCCTGGTATTATTCGTAAGGAAGAAGGATGGAACCTTATGAATGTGTGTAGATTATCGAGCCTTAAATGAAGTTACCGTAAAGAACAAGTATCCATTACCAAGAATTGATGACTTGTTCGATCAACTTCGAGGAGCCAAAGTATGCTCCAAGATAGACTTAAAGTCTGGATATCATCAGCTGAAGATTAAGAAGGAAGATATATCGAAGACTGCTTTCACTACTAGATACGGGCTGTATGCGTTTACAGTAGTACCATTAGGTTTAACCAATGCCCCAGCAGCCTTCATGAATGTCATGAATAGCACATTTATGGATTTCCTTGACAAGTTTGTCATAGTATTCATAGATGACATTCTGATATATTCTAGGAGCACATAAGAGCATGAACAACATTTACATTTAGTCTTGGAAAGGCCACGAGAAAGGCAATTCTATACCAAGTTTGATAAATGTGAGTTTTGGATAACAAGGATTGCATTTCTTGGACATGTGTTGACAGCAGAAGGAATTTCAGTAGATCCATCAAAGATTTCTGCTATCAAGGAATGGAAACGGCCCACTTCAGTTCTAGAAATCAGAAGTTTCCTAGGATTGGCAGGTTACTATAGAAGATTCATTGAAGGATTCTCCCAGATTGCTAAGCCTCTTACAAGCCTACTAAAGAAGGATATTGCATTTAAATGGACCATTAAGTGTGAAGAAAGTTTTCAGAAGCTGAAGCAGAAATTGACAACAACACCAGTCCTTACCTTGCCAGATAGCAAAGAAGATTTTGTAGTTTATTGTGATGCTTCAAAGCAAGGAATAGGCTGTGTGTTAATGTAATAAGGTCAGGTAGTAGCCTATGCTTCACGTCAATTGAGGCCACATGAGGAAAACTATCCTACCCATGACTTGGAATTAGCAGCAGTAGTATATGCCTTAAAGATATGGCGACACTACCTCATTGGAAATAAATGTGAGATTTTTACAGATCATTAGAGCCCCAAGTATATCTTCACTCAGACGGAACTCAACATGCGTCAATGACGATGGTTGGAATTGATCAAAGATTATGACCTTAGTATCCAGTACCATCCAAGAAAAGCTAATGTAGTAGCAGATGCCTTAAGTAGGAAGGTTTACAACCTGCAAGAAACAGTCATACTAAGGAACTTTTACCTACAACGAGAATTGCAGAATCATCAAGTGGAAGTAGTACCACAAGGAACGGTAGCTACTCTAATAGTAAAGCCTCAACTTGAAGAACGGATAGGGAATGCCCAGGAGAAAGAAAATCAAGTTGTATAAAGTTCAGTAGGGAAATCATTCAAGAACAAGAAGCCACTAAGGAGAAAGAAGAAGATCTCCAGCAAACCTATCCTTATCTTTTCTTGTCTTAGGTAAATCTCGGGGCGAGATTTCTTTAAGGAGGGTAGATCTGTAACACCCTGAGTTTAGGGGTAAAAACTTCCTTTTTCATGAACATCATACATGCATGTATCTGTAGTAGTAGCCAGATCAGTATCTATCTCAAACCCTAAAATCTCAAAATCTATCCTGTAGACCTAAATCAAGATCAGATTTCTTAGATATGATCTATCAGTTACTCTGAACATAAAAGCCTTCAGAAGCCAGATTCAATTTCATTTCTAACTCCCAGATCTATCAATTCTTTTCTGTTTTCGAAAACAGGATTTTACTTAACATCCTAATTACCCTAAATACTCTGAACTCAGATTTAGACAAATCTTGAACTAATTCAGACCAGATTACTCTTGGAGTATGTCATGGGTATGCCAATACCTTAATCCAGAAAGTTGGTAGCCAAATTATATTATCTAAGTTTTTTTCACATATCAGTCCAAATTATATCGCAAATTAGTCCGTTATCTGATATCTGCAAACCCAAAAAGGCTGAAATCTTCAAATTAACTCCAAATTCAAATCTGTTTCAGGGAACACCTCCCAAATGCTAATCAATACAAAATCTTCTTTTATCAGAATATCCAAATCTCATCCTAGATGCCAGAATTCGAAATCGACAAAACTCAGATCTTATTTTACCCTAAAGTACCCTATTTTCAGTTTATATCAGAAAATCATCAAATCATGCCAGATTTTACCAAATCTCTTGCTAAATGAGTATAAGGAATAAGTTTATACTCATCTATGAAATCAGATTGCAAATCAACTATCTCTAAATCAGAAATTACAAATCAATCCAGAATTCAAACGAAGAATCTTGCAATTAGGTCCCTGGTTCGACCTCAGCAGCAGTTCACGACCGGAGCTGCAGTTCACGACCAGTGCTCATCTTCGACCTCGGCCAGCGGTGCACAGTACTCCCTTTCGACCGCGACCACAGCTCGTAGTGTTTGCTTTGATCAGTACCTTTGCGACCGCGATCAGGAGCGCCTCGTCGTCGTGATCGTCGGCGCCGATCAGCGCCGCTCTAGCCCGTGTTGTTTGCAACCGTGTTTGCATGTGTGACGACCTGACATACCGCCCACGTGGCAGCACGTCCAGTCTTTGAACATTTCTGAATAAAACCATCTTATCCGAGAATGTTCGTTACAGAGTAGCGAGCAGAAACATGACATAATTAAATATGGTCCAATATAACGACGAGTCTAGTTACATACAAAAGCATAAGCATACTTATTGCATCAAAATACAGCAGTTAGGGTGTTTTTATGGCGGTCATTCTTCATCTTCGATGTTGAAGTAGAACCCATCAAGCTCACCGTAGGATTCTCCGGGATAGGCTTCTTGATCTGGTCGTCCGGTTGGCGTGGCATCACCCAAGGAGTATTCAAAGTCTAACAAGGAATTATATAGCAAGGGTGAGTGCCGAGGCACTCAGTAAGCAATTGAGAGGTATAATGCATTATGCAAACCTTAACTAGTCAAAGAGTTATTACGGTATATTAGCAAAGACGGTTTTGACTCAAAAATTCATTTGTGATTGTAAGAGACTCCGGTTATTAAGTAAAATGCTACTGAACATTTGCACCACAGGGTGAGACCACCTATAGGTCTCCTTTCCTGCCGCGACGCAGTTCTCGACCTAAGAACAAGGAGTGAATATCCACGTTTTACTCTGCAGAGGGGTATCACTTTACCCACAGAATCTCTTGACTACCATGTCGGTGTTCGTCAACACTGCTCCGCATTTCTGATAATGCGTGACATCGTCAAGAGAACAAAGCCTTTTTCAAATCCTTCCTCTAGTTCCCTCCACTAGTATGGTACCACCATACCTGTGTAGTCGGACGCATCCACTACACCAGCCGGTTGAGCCTATAGCTCCAGAACCCTCAACAGGGCAAACTCCCTTCATGCCACCACATACCTATACATATACGTTCCCATTGTGGAGGTATACTAGTTTCCGGATAAGATACTTGACTAGGCCTGTCCCATACCAGGTCTGTGGTTGATACGGGTATTACGGCACTGGGTAGAAATGACAGCTGGTTATGTCCTTACTTTATAAACATACTTTAATACCAGATTCGAGCCCTCCTTCGGCTCTCCTCCAGTTACACTTCATCCATCAAGACACCGACTCTTTCATTATGACCAACTTTTATAAAATACCTTTTTAATGCAAGATGGTATAGCTACATAGATTATCAGATATAGGATAGCCAAATAAAAGCAATAAAACATGATCAATATAGTCAAGAACAAAACTTGCCTGAAGTAGCAAGATCAGGATCCAAAATATGAGTGTTGCCTTGGAAATCCTCGTTCAGCTCCGCTCCTAAAAGTAAAATGATTGCGTATATAAATTCCTAAGGAAAATGCTGATAAATGCTATGCAGTGATGCAGAGCTTAGGTGCTAATCGCTCTCGCTCTATCGTACGGGTCACTCTCCCAGGAAAAATAAGAAAACAAATTTTATTTAATTGAACTGCATGATGGAATTACATAACTACTTTGAGTTGGGTAGTTTTCAAAAAGTAAATAATATTTGTTTTATTACCTTTAAAATCATTAAGTCAAGATGTTGATTTAATACTAGGTTACTTAAGTTGATAAGCTAATTGATTAGTCATTTGGAAATAAAAATAGTTTATAACTTTAAAAATTCTTTTGCCTAGATTGAACACTATAGAAATAATGAAATTACTTTAAATTTATTTATTAAAATAGTAAAGATGTATTTGTGTGCCTAAACAAAATCTAATTTGATTAAACTCTAATTGAACTAGGTAAACTTTTAGAAATTGAGATTGGTAGTTAGTCTTATTATTTAATTATATAAATGTCTGCATTAAATAAATTATTAATTAGATATCAAACAGTGTTTAATTAAACTTAAATCAGAATTTAAAACAAAAAACTAAATTAGAAAAAGAAATAAAAGGATTTCGATTGGGCCGGCCTAGGGCCCAATCCCCCCTCTCGGCCCACTCACCCACACACACCCAGGTCACACTCACACACACACCTAGCACACACACACACCACACAAACACACGCAACACACGCGCACACAACACACAACACACGCGCACACACGGCTGCGCACGGCCGCCTATCTCCAGCCGCCGGGACCGCCGCCCCCGGCTCTGGCGCCGCCGCCGCCGCCGCCGCCGCCGCCGCCGCAGCTCCTCCGCGCGCTCCTCCGTGGCTCTCTCTCTCTCTCCCTCTCTCTCTTTCTTGCACCCGATGGCTCCTATCACCCTAACCCTATCCCTAGCTCGGCCGCTGTGAACCCTCGCCGGCGCACGCGTTGCGGCCAGCCGTAGCCCGGGCCGCCCCGCCTCGCTCCCTCGTCCGCGGCTCGCGGCCACGCTTGGCCGCGCCTCGACGGCGTGGCCGCGCGGTAGCGGTGCTGCGCGCATGGGCGCGCCGCCGGCCAGCTCGTCGGCTGCCTGGACCCCGGCGCTGCGCCTCAGGTACTCCTCTTTGGTTTACCCCAGTTGCTAGTCTAGGGTTTTGTGGATTGGCTGCTGTTCTAAATTAATGGCTTACTGTTTTGTGCTATGATGCTTGCTTAATCTGGTGCCATGCTCTGCCCTATTCTGTGAGTTTTGTGTGCTTGTTCTATGTAGTTTGTGCTCTGGTTGCTTGGTGTTCATGTATTTTATATATATATATATATATATACTGTGATGTTGTGTCTTATCTTTGGGTGGTTGGGTGCTGATGATAATAGAGGCATGTGGGTTTGGTGATGGCTGGAGGTGCTGATTTGGGGAATAATCTACTGATGCTATGTATAAAATATATACTAAAGGTGCAGGCGTCATGTGAAGGCAATGGTCCATAGATTCCAGGTGGTTCTGGGGTAATTGTTGTTGTTTTCTGCTAACTCCTATCTAAGCTTAACTCCTAACTAAACAATCAGGCATAACTAAATTAAATCTCTGGTTTGGGGTTTCAACTGCTACTTTGGGTGATTCTGGTGTACGGCCCTCTAGCTAAACATCTACATGCTACACATCATGATATTCTAGGCCAAACATGTTGAAAACTAGAGTTAAGTTCAGCTTTAACCTTGTTGTTGATTCTAAACCTCTTTTCCCTACTCCTGAACTGCTCCTGCTGCTTCACCTGTGAATCACAAGGTATAGAAAAGAATAAATATGGATGCTTGATTTAGCTACCATTCTCTTCTCTGCTCTAAAGCACTACTGAGATACCTGAACCTAGAGCTTTGCCCTACTTTCTACTGCTCTGTGTGAAATGGTGCTACTGCTGTGAATTTTGGGGGAGGTAAAACTTACTTATCCGGTAAACCTTTGCATGCAACCGACTTAGGTGGGGTTGATGTGGCTGGTTTCACTGTTCCGACGAACAAGTGGCTGATGCCTAAGCTGTATTAGTGTAAACTGGACTGATTTGCAAAATCAGAGAAATTGGAGGGGTTTTGTGCAAAGTTTCACAATAGCTGAGAATTTTGGCAGAATCCAGGGGCTAAACTGATAAATGGCTGTTGGGCCTTGGGCCTTGCTACTGTTGGATATTTTCCCCTCTTTTCTTTTCTTTTTCTTTCCTTTTTCTTTTCTTTGCTGTTTCTTTGTTGGTTTTGTTTTCATGCCCATCTGGGCTCAGACTGTCCTGTGAACGACCCACGATGACCCGAAAATGACCCATGATCGAAAACTGGATGATGACAAGCATACACAGGGGTGAGCAGCGGCATTCGCTCAGGCTGAGAGGTGGCTGCGAGGAACCCCAGACAGATACTGCACAGTTTGACAGCATTCCTTTAAAAACTAAACTCACACATAAGTTTAGAGGTCAGCAGCGCGACCACTCTAATAGCCAGCCACGTGGCCTTTGACCCGCTGACCAGTTGACTAGTTTCGTTGTCCTTACAGCATGCGCACACGTGTTTGCACCTTAGCTACTGCCGTGGCCATCCCTATCCAGCTCACCAGCAGCTGCACGCCAGAGAGAAGCTTGTTGCTCGCCGTTGCTTCAACTCAAAGTCTTCTCCTTCACCGATGCAAGCATCTTAACCTCCAAGCAGTGAGCTTAAGCTTCGTTACACTTTGCTTTGCCTATAAATAGCATTTCCCTTATCACCAGCACCGCTTTCTTGAACTTCTCAGCATTTAAACAAAATCCTCCTCGCTGTTGTCTTCTCCGGCGAGTCCAGCATAGAGGCTGTGCCAGCTTCAACCACTGCTCCAATCCCCAAATTGACAGCATCAGTGAGTTTCTCCTATCCCCCTCATCGTGCTATAGCTTTGAATTGAGTTGTTATGCATCTTATCGTCGGTGATCGCCATAATTGTTAAAATGCCCTGTTCCAGTTATGCAATTCAAATCAATCCAAATTAGCCTTTGATCCAGTAGAGTAAAAGGATCAGTGAGCTATTTCAAGCAAACCAGTGAATCCAGACAGTAGAATTGAGCTTGAATCGAAGTTGTTCCCAAATTGGAGCTTCACCAGCCGCCGGCGCTCGTCGCCAGGCTTCTCCGGTGATGCTCCGGCCAATCTAATCAAGCCAACAGCTTTCTTATACCTCTGAGATACTCCCTGAGCAAGGAATTAAGTTCAAATTGTGTATAATAAAAATCCCCAAATCTTATGTCTTCTTCTCTGGCGCCGGCCACCGGAAATCGGTTCCCGGTCGATCCAGCTTTAACCACCTTGTCCATTAGATGAATCTTGATCTCTTGAGCAATTTTGTCTACAAGCTCGACTACCAATTCGGTACAAATCAGAAGTTATAGTTATGCCCTAATTCCTGTCCAGTGCTGTGATTTGGAACTTCAGCCACCGAGTTCATTGCGGTTTTCATCATTTTTCGGCCATCTTCTGCCCTAGATCCTGTTGAGTGAATTGTTCCTGTTATCAAGGCCTATCTCCCAAACAAAGTAGTGCATCAATTGGAGCCCTAGATCAAAAGTGATGGCAAACCCTAGTTTCTGGCCATGTCAGTCCAATGATAGGCTATGTCATCCAGTGGCATTAGCTCTTTTCACCTCTTTCTAGTTGTACAAATCGAAAATAATCTTGTCCCTTAGACTTGTGGAGTTGTAATCTACATTTTATTCTACTACCACAAGTTGAGATAGTCGCTCTGTCATCCATTGACCCTATGTTAATGCCCTGAACCGAATGTCGACCTAAAGACATTCGTCGATTTTGGGCAAACCAGCCGCGGACTTAAATCTCAATTCCCATACCCTGGAACCCTAAAAGTCCCTAGCACTCATTTTCAGCCCTAATTTTGTGAGTTAGCCCTAATCAGCTTCTATGGTATCTAAACCCAATCATTTCAGAATCATCGAGACATTCATCTCTGCATTATTGCATATAGTATAATAATGTATTGGAAAGATTGTGATTCTTGGTTGCTTGTTGGATTGGAGAGTAGATTAAGAGCCCGAGTTCGAGGGCTTCACTGCTGACCCGACATCAACTGCTTGATCATCTTGAACCCATATTTTATGAATTGCTATGATATGGCCTTGAATATAAGTAATACTGCATGTGAAAGAATGGTTGAGATATATTTTGGCAATACAAGCTGGATGCTTGTGAAATGTGAAAAGATCAAATAGTGAACCTTGAACTATTATATATGTATTTATATGTATATTCATGAAATAAAATCCCTAGCTGTGATCAGAAATTTGGTATGGATGGCTGTAGCACTGGAGGTGCTTAACTGTAGAGGATAGCAGGCACGGAAGGTGCAGGGTTGTGGATGGTCTGGTCACTGGCATATAAGGACTAGAACATTGTGTTGTTCGTTTAGTGGCATGAAATACGTACTAACCGCAAGCCTGGTATGGGACAGGCTTGAACAAGTACTTATGCGGATCCCACATGAAACCCCTGCATGAGTTGTGTAGTGATGCACGATTGACACGGAGAATGGCTCCCACACATATCACTGAAGGTGATCTTGCACGCTGACCCAGTAATGGGAATATGCATAGGGGTGGAGGTTTGGGGTACAACCAACCATAACTGTGGTTCGTGAGAGATCCACAGGCTCAGGGGTGAAATGTAAGTGAAACATAACAAAAGTTCTTGTTATCTCCACCTTGCCACTCACAGTATGAAGTGAGTCAGGGGTCCAATCATTTTGATAGGAAAGGCATGAAAGTGGAATATCTTGCGGGGAAATTGGTACCTCTCTGCAGAGTCAAAAATGTATTCGAATACTCCGAGCTCCCGGGTTTATAGGAGTCTTCTGCGGTGGATTAAATCCATGGGGTGTGGCACAAGTATGTTTTCTAAATAAAATCTGATAAGTCAAGATTACCTAAATTGCATGTGTTGTCATGATAAGGGGTGCTGCTGTGGGCTGTCGTGTGTCGACGTGTCGCGGTAATGCTATAATCTAGTGAACATAAATAGCGATGCTATGTTATGGAAAGTACTGCCGTGAGATGAGATATGAAAGAAAAGATTATTTTACAAACATCCATAATTCTTGACTAGTCTAGCTTCATAACAATACTACTATGTGTATCTACTCTTCCCTATGACTTGCTGAGTACGTAAGTACTCACCCTTGCAACTGATAACCCAGAAGATGGAGCGTACTATGATCAAGAAGAAGGCGTGGAGAACTTCTTGGACCAAGATGAAGGAGAGCCAGATGTGCCAAATCCCTGATGTGTTGTTCTGCCGTCAACTTCTTACTGTGGAAGGGACACCCATCATCCGCTGTGTAGAAGTTTTTATTTTGCTTTAACTAAACCTTGAATGCCGCGAAGGTTATTGTAATCCTTTTTATGAAATATTAAGGCCAGCAGGCCACACTGCTTAATATTTTGTAAGTTTTTCTGCTGCAATGTGAATATACTCTTGTGTTTGACTTATCCTGGGAAGTCAAAGGTGTGCATATATGGGACTAGCTACAGCAAGCTAGGTCTCCACGGGAGTAGTCGTATTCCCAGTTTCGGGGCGCGACAATGTCAATGTGAAGCAGTTCTGGACAGTTGTCATGATGCAGTTCGTATAACCGCACCAACTTCCTTCGCTGTTAACCACATGAAATTATAGATAACCGCACATGTTAACCTCCTGGCGGTTTTCTTCACACGTGGGAGAAGTTATCTTGACCCTGAGAACGTGTCCAGTAAAGGCTTAGACACTCTCAGGTCACCTTGATCGCGCATAGTCAGCGACCTTCTGACCGCTCACTGCATGCGGTCTCATGATCGCGCAAGGGCTGCGATCATAAAATAACTCCGTGTCCGTCCGCGACCATAGAAGCTGGTAAGACACATAGACACATATCACATTCGAACCTGACTTAAACCCAATATGTGTTAACCAAACTAGCTCGGGTGATAATCCTCGTCAGCTAGCCCCCAAATTTGAAGAAGTGAAAAGACTTATTTACTTCAAATTTAGTTTGCATCGAATTATGTAACTCGACACTTCAACTTCTTCAGTTGGCACTGTTACGCCGTGTGGTGGTTTATATCCCAAGAAAGCCTTTGGGTTTTTTCTTTACAAGTATGAATTTATTGACCCGCTTAACCAAGGTAAAAGCCATAAATGCGTTTTAAGAACTCGAGGTGCCCTCGAATGCGAATCGTCACCTCCGGGCTCTATAAATAGCGAAGCCTTTCAGTTCTAGGACTCACCAGCTTTCCTTTGGCTAAGTCTTTTAGAACCTGTTTTCACTCTTGACTTCACTTTTCCCTTCTCTATTCTCACCTTAATGGTGAATCGAGACTCCAAGAAGATTGTTGAGAGTGATGACGAAGAAGTAGAGTCGAGAGCAAAGATTGACCAGGATCTTCAGAAGGTAGTTCTCTTCAAAAAAGCTCTAATGTCAATCTCTCCTTGATCGTTTCCAAAGCAATGCATTTTGGAACGTGTAGGTACTTGAAGAGTTGATCCCTCTAAAGAAGAGATCCAGAAATTATGAAGGATCTTCCAGTGGAGATGCATCAAAGATACTAAAGGGTGTTGATACGTGTGTTGCCACATTGCCCCTTTCTTGGGCCCCTGGAACTCCTCTAGTTGCATCTTCATCTCCACCTTTGGAGATTCACAATAATCCTTCTAATTTGACTCTTCAGCAGAAATTCTTACACCCCTGCGACCAAGTGGTCCTCCTTTTTTGTTTGGTGATCAACTTTGTGGGGAAAGTCTTGCACTAGCACGACCAAATCCCTTTCAAAGCTTGGCTTTCTCCTCCTCTCCTCAGGTAATCATCTTCATCTTCTCTGATGGTCATGTTTTTTGAAACTAATCCATGTGTGTACAGGAAGTGAAGGCTCCTAGAGCCCCCAGCGATCAGCTTGTTGAGATCCAGGCTCTTTTAAGGGAGAATTCTGACTTGGTCAGAACTCTCTAAGAAGAAAAAGAGGAGCTGCAGAAGCGTTCTGAGGAGATGTCTTCGGCCATTTTGCACCTGGCAGAATGTTATGACAGAGCTCGCGAAAAGGCACGCAAGCTTCAACTAGAAAGAAATCGTGCCTGAGAGCAACGAGACCTCTCAGACACAATAAGGAATAGTTGTACTCCTTTAATAAGAGATGACGTCAATAGGCTTAGAGACGTTGCTAGTTCTCTTGGGGCGGCCAGTGTTGATCCCACTGATGCCAGGGTGTACCTAGGAGAACTTTGTCAATTACTTTCGGATTAGGTCAATGCTTTGGTCGCTTGTATTCCTTTTGTCTGCAAAGATTGTAAGAAATAAATAATTTCTTTTCTTGACATGCCTGACTTCCTGAATGATTATGTATAACTTATAACCACCAATTGGAGTTCTCCGTGTGAATAAGAATAACTGGAAAACACTTCTGCGA
The DNA here is from genome assembly GCA_019359835.1 of Pharus latifolius. Lineage (NCBI taxonomy): Eukaryota > Viridiplantae > Streptophyta > Magnoliopsida > Poales > Poaceae > Pharus > Pharus latifolius. The sequence continues at coordinate 53,615,724 of CM033321.1, forward strand.
TCAGAACATACACAGTTAATATGTCTTCTGTCCGAGACCAATTCCAGACTTCGGTCTGAAGATAGCATTGAGGCCTAAAAAACATTGTGATCACAAAATAGCCTTGAGACCACACTTACACTAAGGTCACACTTAGCACCGAGGTCACACTTAGCACTGAGGTCACAAACAATACCAAGATCACATAATTACATTGCGATCATGCATGGTACTGTGATCAAAAAAGAATCGCGTTTTTGAGATTGTGACAATGTTGAAGATATTAATTTCCACATAATAATGCTTCATATAATTATTTGTACCATAGCCCCCGAATTTGAAATAAAATGATCTTTATTAATTTTAGACAGATGCATTTTGCTTCAGATTCATAATAGGGCAAACAATATGATAACGGGTTTAACAGGAAAGGCGCTCGTTATGGGAAATAATTAAAATAATGAACCTGGCGAGGAGTTGTCTTAGGCATATGAAAAGAAGAGGTAGCTTGGCTTATAAGCTTTAGAACCAAAACCCTTTTTTTCCTTAGCCATTCTCGCCGCACAAAAACCCTCGCTTCGCACCTAGCTCTCATCGCCTCCAAAAAAGCCGTCGCCTTTTTACTGATCACATCGTCAATGGCGTCCTGGAGCCGATCCATCCATCACAATGAGGAGAGCCTGGTGGCGCTCGAGAAAGAAGAGATTCTTCCCCCGCGGCTGCTAATCAACTTGTGGCCAGTAGAGAAGAATGAAGAAACCCCAGTTGTTCGTGGGAACGAACTGGTAATCTTCGAAGAATTCTTGCGATGCGGGTTCCGATTCCTGGAAAGCAAGTTCCTTCAAGAAATTCTCGCACACTACGGGCTAGAGTTGGTGAATCTACACCCAAATGCCATCTTGATCTTGGCAATTTTCCAGCACCTGTGCGAGGCTTTCGTCGGAGTGGTGCCCAGCGTGGATCTCTTCCGACGATTCTACTTCTCGGCATGGTCAAAGAGTGCCAGTGCGCGGGCTGTATATACTTCCGCATAAGGGAGAAGAAAGAGTATCCCTTTCTCCTTTTGCAGGATTCAGTGCATGGGTGGCACCACAAATGGTTCTACAGCACCCCTCCGTAGGAGAGCAGCCTCTGGTTTAAGAACAACCGACCGGAGAAGAGCAGTGAGATGGACACCTTTCCTGCTTTAAATCAAGAATTGAAAAAGCATGCCCAAGAAATTCTTCACCTAGTCCATCAAGGATTAACAGCACGATATATTATTCGCGACTTCGTGAAGAATAGGGTGAGCCCCCTGCGGAGGAGGGAACATCCGGCTTGGGAGATAGAGTCCATGGTAGACAATACATTAGACTATAATACAGGTATGTCCTCTGGTCTACAAAACATGCAATTTTACCGATGAAAGATGTCGTATCAAGTAATTTGCTTTTTTGTGATGCAGTTTTATCGTTGTCCAAGATTGAAAAATGGACGAATAGCCTTCTGCGGCCTTATAATGCCGCAACAGAAGGAGCTCAAGGATCACCCGTCCTCAGAGCTCAATCAATGGCAGCGACGATCTAAAGCAAGAACGTCAAAAGTTATGACCTTTTTCATGGAACTTGTTCGAGATCGCCTATTGATTTTGATCATCAAGTTGAGTTCTTGGAATGATGCAGCTGCTGAAGGGGCAAACCATCAGGATGAAACATCTTGGTGATGACGCTGGACCTTCTGGGGGGTCGGCGCCGAAGAGGGTAAAGAGAACCTCTTCGAAGAAGAAGATGAAGGAGCCGGCCCCTGACACTTCAGGGAAGATTAAAGGAGGGGCTTCTTCGAAAAGAAAGAAAACAACCGCTAGGACTACTGCAGTAAGGTTCTCTGTTCCCCCTGTTGTACCAAGTACGGATAGGAGTTACTTCTTAGTCGTACAGGGTGAGGGGAGCGAGGGTGAGGAAGATGAAGTTCCTCTCATCTGTCGCAAGATGAAGGCATCAAACCCTCTGGAGATTAGCATCCCAGAGAGGTCAACCTCCCCTACTATCACTGAAGTTTTGTCCTCCTTGGCGGAGGCGGAAACGGCGGCAAAGGATCCCGTGGTCACAGAAGGTCTTGCGGACACGGAGGAGACCTCCAATCCTGAGGCATGCACCGCCTCAGGGCTGGTAACCCCTCCTTCGATTAACGAAGGGACGATTGTGGTAAGAACTTCACAATCTTTAAATTTTCACTTCCCTACATATACCAATCGTATTGTGAACATGCAGGGAGGAGAAGACACTGTCCTATACAAGAAAAGGAAAACAAGGACAAATGTCAATGACATTTCAACAGGGGCACCCTATGGGCTTCTTTCTCCCCAAAGCGCATCATTGAGACCCAAATCTGTGTTGGGGTTTCGACTCAAGTAAGGAAGTCATATCTTGCTACCTCGCATTTTCCTGAGCACAAGGAAGTTACAAGTTATGATTTTCTCAGGACCTCTGTGTCTAGCACCCACCGACCTCCTCAAAAACCGGTGCAACTCCTACCTTGGAGGTCGAGGGAGACACAAGTACAACACAATGGCTAAGGAATCCTCTCAGGCCATTGTGGAGGAAATAATTGTGGACCTCCAATCCACTGGGATGGAAACCGCAGCTTTGACCACAGGAGCGAGCTAGCAAGAACAAACATTTGCTGCTCCTGTTGTCAAGGAAAAAGCTAATCTCGAGGTTCAACCTCTGAGTGAACCCGATGATGCTTCTTCTAAGGATTTCATAGAGGTAAGTAAAAATTCCTTTACCCTCTATGAGTCGGACAATCTTAGGAATGTTCAAGTTCAAACAATAGGTCTTATTGTGTCTCAGGATCAGACCCGAGTGACGACCAAGTCAAAAGCTCTGGCAATGCATATTGAGGTCGCACAACGGGAGATCAGCCGGCTACAACAGTAAGTATCTGTGGCTTATTTATCCCAGCCTTGAACTTCATCTAAGTAACCGCCTTCGTTGTCATAGGGAAAATGCCTCCTTGACAAAGAGTATGGCTAATCGGGAAAACCAGGAAAAAGCCATGGCTTTGAAACTTTCCTGTAAGTCTTTCTTCCAATTAGGTGGAACTATTTCTTTACATGACGGTTGTAAAACCAACTAATTTGCCCATGCAGTACAAGAGGAACAAATAAGCTCCCTTTCAAAATAAATGGTTGACCTCCATGCGACCATTAAGCTTCAAAGTTCCAAGATTGACATTGTCTGCGAGGAGAACAAGACCTTAAAGGAAACTATCTCATCCTACAGCAACGTTCAATCTGGAGTCTTCATAAAACTGAAGACGGTTGCGAGTTTGCTGAAGGCAGATATAGTTGAGCCTCAAAAGGACAACTTAAGCCTCAACGATTCATGCAAACTGGTCGCAGCTCAAGCTGAATCATTCCTCGAGTATCTCCTTGGAGATACAAAGCAGAAAGAAGAGGCAATGAACACCAATGTAAGATCTATAGCCTCTGCTATTCTATGCAAGTTAAGGCTTCACCACGGTCCAAACTTGGACTTGAATCCGGTGGTGGGAGATGCAGAAATCGAGAGTGATGATCAGCTTGAAGCCATTTCAGAAGAAGTCAAACCTTTGGTTGAAGATCTTAAGAAAGAATTGGATTTATTGTAATTTATTTTGATTGTACCTGTAAACATACAATTATACTATGCAAATGCATGCCTTAGGTTTTTTGAAAAAGGTGTACTTAATTTTGTTTTATATTACGGTCATATTCTCATAGCCCCCTCCTGAGATCATAAGTATTGGAGACTTAGTGTTATAATCTCAGGAAAATATGGGTTTTGACGATCACGAATATCTAGTGAATTTCTTATATGTTTAGAAATGGTTTACAAAGAAATGTCTCGACTTAGATACGATCATCTGGTCGCCCCGATACTGATCTTAATACAATACCAAGTCTTATTACAAACAGGCAGCCACTCGGATGATCAGAAACATGCTAGTAAGTCCCGTGTGCGTTTTAGAAACGGCTTATTTAGGGATGTCTTATCTAGATGCGACCATGAGATCGGCCCATGAATCCAACTTAGTTATTATAATAACATGATCATCGGTGATCAACCCTCGAGCATAGCTCGGTATGGATGTGGCAAAAAGAGAAATAACCATAACATAAATCCAAGAAAAGTACACATAATTTTTAACAATTCATGCTAATTGAAAAGGATAAAAGAAATGGATAACTTACACGTAGAACTTGCGTAGTTGATCTATGTTCCAAGTATTGGACAAGATCTTTCCATCCTCCATTTCTAATCTAGCCGATCCTGATCACGGTACTGAAACCACTGTATAAGGGCCTTCGCACTGAGAGGAGAATTTATTGTGGTTAGACTGGTTTTGTATCTTTCGCAAAACCAGGTTGCCCACGTGAAGACTATGAGGCCGCACCCTTTTACTGTGATATTTACGCAAAGCTTGTAAATATACTATAGGCTTGATCAGCGCCCGATCACGTTTCTCTTCGAGGAGGGTAATATCTTGGGTCCGCTATTCGAGCTGATCAGTTTGATCGAATTGATCAACCTGGACAGACCCAATGCGGATTTCCATAGGTAAGACGACTTCAGTACCATATACTAGCTGAAAAGGTGTCTCACCCGTGGCTCGATTACAAGTAGTGCGTAGTGCCCATAGAACGGAGTAGAGTTCATCTACCCAAGCCCCTGAGCGCATCTTAAGGCGATCAAAATCTCGTTTCTTTATGCCTTGTAATATCTGCCCATTGGCACGTTCAACAGTACCATTGCTCTGTGGATAAGCTACAGAAGCAAAGCACACTTTGGTTCCAATATCATCGCAATAGTCTAAAAAGAGACCGCTAATGAACTAGGAACCATTGTTAGTAATGAGGTGACTTGGAACACCAAATCGTGTGACTATATTCTTATGAAAGAATTTCTTCGCCATAGCGGCGGTAACGTTGCAGACTGGTTCAGCCTCAATCCACATCGTAAACGTGTCAATGGCTACGAACAAAAACTTGTACACATTGACCGCTTGGGGCATAGGACCCACTATGTCTATTCCCCAGACCGCAGAAGGCCATGTTAGAGGAATAGTTTGTAAGGCATATGCAGGCTGATGAACTTGCCTCGCATGAAAGTGACACTGTAGACATGTTTTGACCAAATGCTTGGCATCATCAAGTGTCGAAGGCCAGTAAAAACCCTGTCAGAAAGTTTTTCCAACCAGTGTGCGAAATGACGCGAGTGCACCACATACACCGTCATGAATTTCTTTCAAGAGGGATTTACCTTCCTCTCGAGATATGCAGCGCATGAATACTCCTTGAGTACCCTTTCTATATAAGACTCCATCTATGAGTTTATACTTGCGTGCTTTTCAGATTAACTGATCACTCTCGGTTTCGTCCTTAGGCAAGGTCCCATGTTTGAGATAGATCCGCAATGGCGATGCAAACTATCACCAGATCGTCTTCGATCGAAGTCATGATTGAGGGATATTCTAAGTGTTCAACGAACACTCCTGCCAGAGTGGATGTGCGTGAGGACCCAATTTTAGGTAATTGGTCTGTGAGTATGTTGTCCTTTGGTGGGAAGTATTGGACTTCGAAATGACTGAAGTGTTTTTCCAATCTCCTCACTTCCCCCAGGTAATGAGCCATTGTCTCATCAGAGATGTTGTACTCCTTGTTTACCTGGTTTACGTCTAGCTGTGAGTCTCCCTTCATCACTAATCGACGGACTCCGAGGAATCTAGCTGCCCGGAGCCCTGCAATAAGACCTTCATACTGTGCTGCGTTGTTGGTCGCAACAAAGTGTAATTGAATGATATACTTGAGTTGGTTGCCCTAAGGTGTGATTAAGACCACTCCAGCCCCCGAGTGTTGAAAACCACGAGAGCCGTCAAAATACATCGTCCAATGGTCGGTGTATTGTAAATCTTTGGGTTCAGGAGGGTTGGGATTAGTCCATTCGACCACAAAATCCGCAAGAATTTGAGATTTAATTCTTGTACGAGGGGTGAAATGGATGTCAAATGCTCCAAGTTCCACTGTCCACTTCGCAATGCGACCAGATTTCTTTGAGTTTCGGATAATATCTCCCAATGGAAAGGACGAAGGCATAGTAATTTTTTGTGCTTGAAAGTAGTGTCGTAGCTTACGGGAAGCCATCAGAAGTGCGTAAAGTATCTTCTGGACCTCAGGGTAACGTTACTTTGGACCGTGACGTACTTCGCCTATATAATAGATTGGTTGTTGTACACCCTCTCTTTCCGCGACCAGAACTGTGCTGACCACATGAGGGGTGGCCGCCAAATAAAGGAGTAGTGGCTCTCCTAAATTCAGAGAGACCAATATCGGTGGACTAGACAAATATTTTTGAACCTCTTGAAAAGCTTTTTCGGCCTCATCCGACCAAGTAAATCCATTGTGTTTGTGAAGAGCCTTAAAGAAAGGCAGACTTCGTTCGCCAAGCCTTGATATGAAACGGCTAAGAGCCGCCATGCCACCTGTTAGGCTCTAGATGTCCTTTATAGTGGAAGGAGATGTCATTTGTTCAATGGCCCTAATTTTCTCAGGATTAACCTCTATTCCTCTCGAACAAACAAGGAAACCCAAGAGTTTGCCAGAAGCAACCCCGAAGTAACATTTTTCCGGGTTTAATTTTATTCCATGCTTGTTTAGATTACAAAAGGTTTCAGCGAGGTCATCTAAATGACTTGATATTTTCAAGCTTTTTACAACCAAATCATCGATGTAAGCTTCAAGATTACGCCCCATCTGGGAAAGAAAGATCTTTTGCATCAAGCGCTGGTACGTGGAACTAGTGTTCTTGAGACCAAATGGCATTCTAACGTAGCAGTAGGTGCCAAATGGTGTGATGAAGGCAGTCTTCCCTTCATCTTCTTCTACCATGCTAATTTGATGGTACCCTGAGTAAGCATCCAGGAAGCTCATTAGTTCACAACCTGCTGTAGAATCGACCAGCTGATCGATGCGAGGAAGGGGAAGTCATCCTTCAGACAGGCACTGTTTAGGCTGGTGTAGTCGACGCACATGCGCCACTTACCATTTGACTTTAGGACCATGTCCAGGTTTGCAAGCTACTCAGGATGATCGCCTTCGCGAATAAATCTTGCTTTCTAGAGTTTATCTAACTCCACTCGGATGGCTTCTTGCCAATCAACAGCAAAGCGTCTGAGCTTTTGCTTCATTGGTCACTGTCCAGGTCGAATTGCTAACTTGTGCTCAATTACCTCCCTTGGGACTCCATGTATGTCGGATGGTTTCCACGCAAACACATCTGCATTTGCCCGGAGCAAGTAATGAGCTCGAGTTCCTATTTGTCGACCATGCCTGATTCGATCCGAATTGTTCTAGATGGATCATCTGGGTACAATGGAACTAGTTTTAACTTTTCATCTGGTCGCGGGGCAACTTTGATCGTGTCAGAAGCTGTGGTCGCAATCTTGACGTCCCGAAGGGGAAGCTGGTCCACTAGCTCCAAGGACAACCGATCACATGTTAGCGCCATATTACGACTGCCTTGGACCGAGATAACACATTTGGGACCTGGCAACTTGGTGCACTGATAAGCATAGTGCGTCACCATCATAAATTTAGCGAGAGTTCGCCTGCCAAAATAGTATTATACGCCGAATCACAATCAATTACATCAAAGGTAACCAATTATGTTCGGAAGTTATCTGGTTCTCCCAGTGTTACTGGGAGTACCACCTGTCCCATTGGCATCATGGAGGGACCAGAAATTATCCCATAAAATGGATGGATTGTAGGCTTAATTTTTGAACGAGAGATCTACATCTCGTCTAGCACCTTGACCTGTAAAATGTCCAAGGAATTGCCCCCGTTGATTAGAACTCTTTGACTCGAGCATTGCTAATAATTTGGGTGATGACCAACGGTAGTCTCAATGGTCGCGTAAGCCCAACAGGACAATCAGCTCAATCAAATGTCAAAGGAGTCTCTGACCAATGGGGATATTGAGGCTCACCAAGGGGAGCCTCTGCTTGATTTAGAAAGTCAATGTATCTAACCAATTTTTTCACCTCGCAGTAAAACGTCTTAAACTGACATTTAGAAACAAAAAAAGAGGAACCTCCAAAAATAACATTAACATGGTATTGGGGTACCTGATATGACATCTCTTCATCTCCGTCGGCATCCCTAATCTCACAGGTCTAATCTTTTTGCGCCAAGGTCGGCATCAGTCCAACCCCTTGGTAGAAGTTGTCTAGTTGCTTCAACCAATTCTAGCAGTTCTTAAGATCGTGCCCTGAAGAGTTGTCGAACTGACACCACTTTTTGTTTCCCTGCGGGTTAGTCTATTTTCCCGACTGGTCGCTATCACGGCCACCAGAAGAGGTTTTATTCTTGAATGGAAATTTGTTACCTTTTCCCGATGGTGGTTTCTTTGCAACGGCGACCTCCCGGTATTGTCTAGTCCAGTTTTTCTTGGACTTCTTTGATTTTCCACCCGATGATGATTTCGGCTTCTTGCTTGAATCCTCTTTCTTAATGTCCTTAAGACCTGGCTGAGGCGGTAAGTTTCCTTTATCCACCATCGTATTCCATTCCACGGCCTCAGCCGCATCGGAATAGCGATCAGCCATGTCGAAGAGGTCGGCTACTGACCGAGGCGGATGGATAAGTAGATCATCTGTAAATCTCCGATATCGTACGACATGTTTAAATGCCCTAATAATGGAACTGTCAGATATATTCAGAATGGTATTCCTCACTCCGACAAATCTCTTGACAAACTGCCAAAGAGTCTCAGTAGAGGTCTGGCACAGACGATGAAGATCATCCTCTTTGCCAGGCTTCTGGTAGCAGTTCTGGAAATTGTTGAGTATGGCATCACACAACATTTCCCAGTTATAAATTGAAACCTATGGCTAATTGAACAACCAGGTTCTCGCTGGTCCCTCGAGGACCATTGGCAGGTAATTTACCATGATGCGATCATCCTCACCCGCCACTTGAATAGCGGTAATGTAGATCTGAAGGAGTTTAGATGGATTTTGAGTTCCATCCAATCTCTCAATTGTTCCTGGCTTGAACTTGTCCGGCCAGACCACCACACGGAGGCCCAGTGAGAAGCTTTGCAGCCAACATAGGAACTGTGGAGAGTTTTGCGGCTTTCAACTTGGTCGCGGGCAACCTCACCCTGGGGGGATACGCCTCACGGTCCTACACGAGAATGGACAGGCATACGATCTCGATCGCGTGAATCACCAACTCATCGGGACTATAAAACTCCTTCTACTGGTTGTAGCGACCAGGTAGAAAAACAAACTGTCGTGGTATAACGAATACCCGCGCAGGTTTTGTGGAAGATCCTAGCGAAGAAAAGACGACGCGAGTTGACCGTGTGACCGGTCCTCTCCCGTTGGGCAAACTCAGCAAGTGACACGAAGGTTTATATAGGTTCGGGCCTCAGTGGAGGCCCTAGTCCTGTCGGCGTGTTCCCAACCAGAGTTGGCTAGGGGAGCATTTTCAAAGTATATGACCTTCTAGTATGCAATGCAAGTTAATTTTATGATTTGTGGCACATAGATGGAGTATTTTGTGATACACCACATGCTCCTCTTAATAGTACGGCAACTATCCTAAAATTCGGTAAAAATTCTTCTCTAAACACCTTAGACCGGTAAAAATGGAAACGACCCTATTTCGTACCTTTGCCCTTTTGATCAATGCCCTTTCTTCATCATGAGGCTCTTTCTTCGCCTTTCATTAACCTGTCTTTTAAGTCTCTTCTTGACACAACTAGGCAGGTGACGTTATAGTAGCATTTGTAGTTGTCATTAATTATTAAAACACTCTTTAGGGGCCTAGAAGCTACAATCTCCCCCTTTTTGGTAATTGATGACAATCATAAAGAGTAGATGAAGGAGTTTTAAGCATAAAGGGAATTTTACAATAAGCATCGAAGAATAAGACACTCCCCCTAAAAGTATGAATAAGAGAATTTTGGCATTTTAGTGGAGTTCAAGCATGTGTATAAGATGCTATCTCAAATCATTCATTATATGAGCATGAAGTATCACAAATAAGACATTCAACATTCAATTCTACAACATGATATCATCAACACAAGGTCATATGAAAATAACATAAGCATATCTCATATATCAAGCAGTAACAATCTCATACAAGAGTCAACCAACATAAATGTAATGTCATCCACATAAAAGAAATATTCATCTCCTATCATCATCTCTCCTACTCTTCTACTCTCTCCTCTCCCCCTTTGGCATCAATTGCCATAAAAGCTAAGAATCGGCTGGAGCATCATCATCGGGAGGATGGTGAGGAGGAGTCTGAGGGAAACGGGTGTAGAAGTGAGCGGAGAAGGAGTCGAAGCGCTGCTCGAACTGATCCTGGCGCGACGAGAAGGTCTGGAACTAATCATTCAAAGCCGCCAAGTCCGAGCGAGCGAGCTCAAGCCCCTGGAGAAGAGTAGCAAACTGATCCATCATCGGCTGATGGAACTGCTGCTGGAACTGTGGAAACCAGGCGGGGGCTTGGCTAGACTGAGCTGCCTGCTGTGCCTGAGGTGGAGGAGGAGGAGGCATAGGCTGAGCCTGCTACTGCTACTGCTGCTGATGCTGTGCTCCATGGCCTCGAGCCAAGACGCGCGGGTTGACACTAAACGGCTTATAGCCGAGATGTCTGATATCACATGAACCGTGAGGGAACTTTGTCTTCTGGAGCAGCAAAGACATGATAAAAGGAGCATAGTATAGGTTCGGCAGAGTGGTTGCCGAGACATCCTCAATTGTCTTCAAGATAAATGAGACAATGTTGATCCGATGACTCTTGAGGATGTGGTCGATGAAGTTCTAGTAGTAATCCCGGACCGCTTCTCGGTTTCCACTCTTTGGATGGATCGTGGCTCGTATGATTTTGTTGACTACAGCAGGGGGGACTTTGAGACCTGTAACAGTGCCAGGTACAATCCGCTGTCCACCTCCCGGCTGCTCATAAAACTGGTGCCAGTCGTCCTCATGGAGGTAATCCTCATCCTCCATATCGATCCCCTCCTTCATCTCCTCATAGTTTAACTTGTTTGCCACAGCAAACTCCTCAAAGGTGGCCTCATAACGCCTAGAACCTGTCATCCACATGATCTGCTGGTCCGCCCATCTGATCTCAACTGTAGCATAGAACTGTCTGATGGCAGTGGCGTTCCATGGGTATTTGTGCTCCACAAAGTCATACAGCCCTATGTCCTTGAAAATCTGCACCAAAGGAGTCGTGATGGGCTGATTCACAACATAAGCCCATTCGATCCATTTGTGTTCGAAGATATTTTTGTGGATCAAGTGACCGTAGAAGGCATCCTGCTGTGTCATTGTGTGGAAGTGAGGAGTAGAGGCGTCATTCTCATGATTGTAGGCGTAGATGGTCCTCGCCTTTGTATAGTCGCTTGAAGTCCAATTCCTCTTTGGGCCTTGATAAGCGTGGACGTTTATTTCATCGTCCTCACTCTCGATGTCCATGCCTCTGTGAGATGATCCACCACGATGAGATGACTATTCTGTCTCTGAATCTCCGGTCGAGGGTACCCAATCGTCATCGTGACTGTCGCTGCTACTCGAGGGTAGAGCCCTTTTTGGCCGCTTTGCCAATTTCTTCTTATTTGTCCGGACGGAGACATTTCCTTGAGGACCACGACCACTAGAAGATTTGCAAGAGATACAGCAGATTAGATACTCAGAGGTAATAGAGATTGAATTGATAAGATAACAGATTAGCAAACTCTGGCTCTGCTGTTGTAGTGGGTCAGACCAAAAAAGGGACGGTCAGACCGGCGCAACCGTAGAGTTAGGGTTTGGCATGATTTCTGGGATTTAGGTGAAATTAAGATGCAATGTGGACAAATATATGTGAGAGAATACTCATTGCATCAGGGGGATGAATCAATTTCAGGATGTTGAAAGAATTTAAACAAGATTCACCACATTAGCCCTAAACCTCAAGATGAACAGAAGATGAAATTGATAACGAAGAAGAATATGAGAAAAATACCTGGACGACATGGTTTGAAGTAGATCTTGAACCACGGTTCGTCCGAGCTTTGCGAGAGTTTGACCAGAGAGGAAGAATCCAACAAAAAGTATGAGGCGCACGAGAAAAAGACAAGTGGGAAGAGGGTGAAAAGGACAGAGATTCGGGATAAAAAGGTCTCTGGTCATGAAATTTCGGTCAGACTGTAGACTAGGTACCGGTCAGACCGCTGGAAGCAGGAAATTTAAGATACTCTCTGGAGATGCATTCGGTCAGACCGCAATTTGTTCGGTCAGACTGCTGGAAGGACAAAAAGTCTTGGAGGATTTTGATTGATTTGATGCTCAAGAGATTTGGATAGGGGGATATATAAATATAAAATAATTATAAGAGAGATATAGACAATATCACCAAAGGGGAAGTATTTATCTTATAACTCAACAAAAATTTTGTTCACTTTACTCAATTGCCGATAAAAGAGTCTAAAAAGCTCTAAAAGAGGAAGTTCAAGCAATCAAGAGATACTTTAAGCACAAGCAATATGAGTTCAACATTTCAAGCCACATTTGATATATCAATGACGTTAAGCTCATTTCAAAGTTTGCAAAAACGACTTTCATCTAAGGGTTTAGTGAATATATCCGCTAATTGATCTTCTGTTCTCACATTATCCACCACCACATCACCTTTGCTAACATGATCTCTAAGGAAGTGGTGTCGGATATCTATATGCTTGGTCCGAGAGTGTTGAACTGGATTTGTGGCTATTTTCACCGCACTCTCATTATCACACAAAAGAGGCACTTTTTCAAATTTTATTCCATAATCCAACAATGTTTGCCTCATCCAAAGCAATTGTGCACAACAACTACCCGCGGAAACATATTCCGCTTCGGCGGTTGATAAAGCTATAGAGTTTTGTTTCTTGGAGGACCAAGATACTAAAGATCTTCCTAACAGTTGACAACTGCCAGAGGTGCTTTTTCTATCCACTTTGCATCCCGCATAATCGGAATCAGAATATCCAATTAATTCGAATTTTGCACCTTTAGGATACCACAACCCTATGCTAGATGAATATTTTAGATACCTCAAAATGAGCTTAACGGCCATTAAATGACTTTCTTTAGGAGAGGCTTGAAATCTTGCACACATACAAACACTAAACACAATATCAGGCCTAGAAGCAGTAAGATATAATAAACTACCAATCATAGATCTATAAAGCTTTGAGTCTACCGGTTTACCTCCTTCGTCAGGGACAAGGTGACCGTTTGTAGCCATTGGTGTCTTGATTGGCTTTGCTTCTTCAAGTCCGAACTTCTTGAGTAGGTCCTTCACATACTTGCTTTGACTGATGAAGGTTCCTTCCTTGAGTTGTTTGACTTGTAGTCCGAGAAAGAAACTTAGATCACCTATCAAAGACATCTCAAATTCCCTGGACATCATATTACCAAATTCCTCGCAAAAATCTTGGTTAGTAGATCCAAATATGATGTCATCAACATAAATTTGACATACAAAGAAATCATTTCCAATTTTCTTAGTAACAATGTAGTATCAACTTTCCCAATTTTAAAGCCTTTTGAAATTAAAAAGTCTCTAAGTCTTTCATACCAAGCACGAGGTACTTGTTTAAGACCATAAAGAGCCTTGGAGAGTTTATACACATGATTCGGCTTTGTAGGATCTTCAAATCCGGGAGGTTGTTTAACAAATACTAATTCATTAATTTTTTCATTTAAAAATGCACTTTTGACATCCATTTGATAAAGTCTAATATTATGAGATGAAGCAAAAGCAAGCAAGATTCTAATAGCCTCAAGTCTAGCTACGGGAGCAAAGGTTTCACCGAAGTCCAAACCTTCAACTTGAGTGTATCCTTGAGCCACCAATCTTGCCTTGTTTCTTACTACCACTCCATTTGCATCTTGTTTATTCTTGAAAATCCATTTGGTTCCAATGACATTATGCTCATCCGGATTTGGTTCTTCTACTAATTCCCAAACATTGTTGCGGGTGAAGTTGTTGAATTCTTCGTGCATAGCATTCACCCAATCCGGATCTTTTAATGCTTCATCTACAAGTGTGGGCTCAAAAGAGGAGACAAAAGAGTAATTTTCACAAAATGAAGCAAGATGAGAATGAGTTTGGACACCCTTACGCAAGTCACCAACAATTTGATCGACGGGGTGATCTTTGGAAATTGAGTGATGAATTCTTGGATGATCAACCGGGATTTGTGAGATAGAGGTAGAAGGTACTTCCGGTTGTTGTTGAGAGGAGTCTTCCACATTGACCACTTCAACTATTTGATCTTCATATTGAGGAGTTGATGAAGAGGGGATAGCATGAGTGGATGGATCTTCAACTTGATCACTATCTTCTTTCTGCTTGATATCCCCAATGGTCATGTTCTTCATTGCCACTCTCAACCCTTCATTACCTACATCATCCAAATTGTCTTGCTCCTCTTGAGAGCCGTTAGTCTCATCAAATTCAACATCATGTGTCTCCTCAACCAAACCGGAGTTTTGGTTGTAGACACGATATGCTTTGCTATTTGATGAGTATCCTAATAAAAATCCTACGTCACACTTACTTTGAAATTTAGATAAGCGTGTACCTTTCCGCAAGATATAGCACTTACATCCAAACACTCGGAAGTAGGAAATGTTTGGCTTCCTTCCAATGAGAAGCTCATAAGGAGTTTTCTTTAGTAGTCGATGACAATAAAGACGATTTGATGCATGGCACGCGGTGTTGATTGCTTCAGCCCAAAAGGTGTCTGAAACATTGTACTCCGAAAGCATAGACCTTGCCATGTCTATCAATGTCCGGTTCTTTCGTTCGACTACTCCATTTTGCTCCGGTGTATACTTGGCCGAAAACTCATGTTTGATACCTTTATCATCACACCAATTTTCAACCTTGGTATTCTTGAATTCGGAGCCATTGTCACTTCTCACTTTCTTGATCTTGAAGCTAAATTCATTTTCGGCCCTTTGAGCAAAGCTTTTGAAAGTGTTAAACACAATTGACTTATCATGTAAAAAGAATATCCATGTATATCTAGAAAAATCATCTACAATGACAAGACAATAACTATTGCCACCAATGCTCACAAAAGTAGTTGGTCCAAATAAATCCATATGCAATAATTCAAGTGGACTAGAAGTTGACGTTGTGCTTTTAGTTGGATGTGAGTTTGCAACTTGTTTTCCGGCTTGGCAAGCACTACATAATTTATCTTTTTCAAACTTTACATCTTTTAAACCAACAACTAAATCATGTTTAACTAGTCTATTTAGTTGTTTCATTCCAACATGCCCAAGCCTTCTATGCCATAGCCAACCTTTAGAAGATTTAGTAAACAAGCATGTACCAAGATTAGCATCATTTGAATTGAAATCAACTAAATAGAGGTTGCCATGTCTAAAACCTTCGAAAATCAACCTATTATCATCAATACTAGTGATAATCACTTTTTTGGATAAAATGCACATATAAATCCAAGATCACAAAGTTGAGCTACGGATAAGAGGTTGAAATTTAGAGATTCAACAAGCAATACATTAGATATGGAGAGGTCGTTTGAGATGGCAATTTTACCTAAACCTTTTACCTTTCCTTTGCTATTGTCTCCAAATGTAATCTTGTCATATTCCGCACCTTCGTTATTTAGAGAGGAGAACATGTTGTGATTACCGGTCATATGTTGAGTGCATCCACTATCGAGCACCCAATGTTGTCCTCCGGATTTGTAATTTACCTACAAAACAAAGTTAGGTCCTTTTAGGTACCCAAATCTTTTTGGGTCCTTGGAGGTTAGTTACCAAGGATTTTGGGACCCAAATGGCTTTATTTTTGGTACCAATGATCGGGGTTCCAACAAATTTGGCTTTAATATCGCCATTGTTCATTTTCTTTAAAACATAGCAAGAATTGAATATAAGAGATGAGTTACTTTTGCTAGCATGTGCAATTCTTTTCAATGTGACCTAAACTTTTACATTTGTTGCAATCCCTT